>JAOEHK010001393.1:0-12330 GCA_025447835.1 Labidoglobus nevermanni
GAAAATTTTCGGGTCCTCGTACCAGTAGAGCAGAAATATGAGAAGGTCGGATGTAATTCGCGCCGAAATTTCCGTGAAATTTCATGGGATTTTTTGGCAATATTGCCATCGCAATTTCTTACATTAACACTAATGCGACTAATTTCAAAGAAGTGGCTTGACTTTAACGCACAAACCAACCTCCCCGAAGCTAGTCGTTCTAGAATTTTGCTCATGACGTCATATTTTCGTTTTTTGCGATTATCTTCGAAACTAAAAAAGATAGAATGATTATACAAAGTGTTTTAAATACTTTATTAAATTACCTATCTAATGAACCCTAATACCTTCTCCTATGATGAGCGGTTGTTTTTTGCGATTATCTCTGAAACTAAAAGAGATACAAAAAATATACTGGGTGTTATGAATAGCTAATCAAATTACCTTTCTGATGACCCATAATGCGTCCTTCTGTGATGAGCGGATCTCTTGCAAATACGTTTTTTGTGATTCAGTTTAAAACAAAAAGAGATACAAAAAATATACTGGGTGTTATGCATAGCTAATAAAATTACCTTTCTAATGACCCATAATAGGTGCTTCTGTGATGAGTGGTTCTCTTGCAAATGGTTTTTTGCGATTATGCTTAAAACAAGAAGAGATAGAATAATCATACTGGGTGGTAAAAATAGAATATTAAATTACCTTTCTAATGAGCCATAGTGAGTCCTCCTGCGATGAGCAGTTTGCCTGGAAATGGCACTTGATCCGCTCAATGTTCATTTTCAAATATCTCTAAAACTAATTAATTAATCGCGCATTAATTATTATCATTAAATAGTGTATTAAATTATCTTGCTCTTGATATATGAATTATTTCAAATGGACCACCCAATCCAGAGATATCTGCAATTAATTATTTTTAGTTTTTTGCAAATATCTCAGAAAATATATAATAGTTGGCGCTATTGTTAATATCATTAAAGAACCTATTTAATTACCTTTCATTTGATGTATGAAAGTTGAAAATCGAACGACTCATTCCCGAGATATGGGCAATAATTTGGAAAATGACCTCCTTTGAATTTTCCTCAGTATCTCTGAAACTATTAAATTAATCGCGCATTAATTACGATCGCTAAATAGAGTATTAAATTATCTTTCATTTGATATATGACACGTTTTAAAGGGATCACGCATTCCAGAAATATCTGTGATTAATTATTTTTAGTTTTTTGCAAATATCTCCGAAAATAAATAACAGATGGAGCTATTGTTAACGTCATGAAATAGCCTACTTAATTACCTTTCATTTGATATATGACAGTTGAAAACCGAACGACCTATTCCAGAGATATACTGGATAATATTGAAAATGACATCTTTTACATTTTCGCCATTATCTCTGAAACTAATTAATTAATCGGGCATTAATTTCGATGACTAAATAGTGCCTTAAAGTATCTTTCATTTGATATATGACACGTTTCAAACGGATCACCCATTGCAGAGATATTTGCGATTAATTATTTTTAGTTTTTTACAAATATCTCCGAAAATAAATATTAAATGGAGCTATTGTTAATGCCATGAAATAACCTATTTAATTACCTTTCATTTGATGTAAAACAATTGAAAATCGGATGATGTACGCGTCGCAAATGTGGATCAATTGTGGAGTTTAATTAGGTTCAAATTCGAAACAAAAATTATTTAACATTTGGAAGCTCTCGTGGAACCTCATTATTTAATCATTCTCCTCTGGTATTCTGTGTCTTTATAATCCGAACATTAGCCCCTAATTAATCGCCCCCGAGTAGGGCATCCGGAGCGTAAATTTGCGTCATCACACCAAACCGCATGATCTTTGCTTAGGGAGGTTAGGTAGCCGTTGTTGTTGTTCTCGCTTTATGACTAAAACATGTCGTCTAAACGCAAACCTGACACTCAAGTACCGGCTGAAGAAAGTGACTTGCTCTCAATAAGACCCTTGTAATGAACTGATGATGCAACCCGCTCGAAATCAAGATAACGTGTAACTCACGTTTCAGGGGAGCTGGACAAGAAGTCGGACGATCATGCATCATGTTGGAGTTCAAAGGCAAGAAGATCATGCTGGATTGTGGCATTCATCCTGGTCTCTCTGGAATGGATGCCCTTCCTTTCGTGGACTTGATCGAAGCGGATGAAATTGATTTGCTTCTCATTTCCCAGTAACTCGTTTGCTCTAGCTTACCGTTCGCAAATGAATGTGCTAATGTTGCAGCTTCCATTTGGACCATTGCGGAGCGCTGCCTTGGTTCCTGTTGAAGACGAGCTTCAAAGGGCGCTGCTTCATGACCCATGCGACGAAAGCCATTTACCGCTGGCTCCTCTCCGATTACATCAAAGTGAGCAACATTGCCACAGAGCAGATGCTCTACACCGAAGCCGATCTCGAAGCGTCTATGGACAAGATTGAGACGATTAACTTTCATGAGGAGAAGGACGTCCTCGGTGTGAAATTCTGGGCGTATAATGCTGGCCATGTGCTGGGTGCAGCAATGTTCATGATCGAGATCGCCGGAGTGAAGATCATGTACACTGGGGATTTCTCGCGACAAGAAGACCGACATTTGATGGCTGCAGAGATTCCCACCGTGCACCCGGACGTGTTGATCACCGAATCAACGTATGGGACGCACATTCATGAGAACCGCGAAGACCGGGAGACCAGATTCACGGGGCTGGTCCATGATATTGTTGGGCGCGGTGGCAGATGCTTAATTCCTGTCTTTGCGCTGGGACGAGCTCAGGAGTTATTGCTTATTTTGGGTGAGTTGGATAATTCTAATTGTTCGAATGAAAACAATTCTCTTCGAATTGTAGATGAATATTGGAGTCAACATCCCGAACTTCATGACATACCCATTTACTACGCATCATCACTGGCTAAAAAGTGTATGGCAGTTTATCAGACGTACATCAACGCGATGAACGACAAAATTCGTCGACAAATCGCTATCAATAACCCATTCGTGTTTAAGCACATCTCCAATCTGAAGGTAATGAAATTGACTTGATGATCGCGTGGAATTGAAGCAAAATCACATGACTTCACAGGGCATAGATCACTTTGAAGATATTGGACCCTGCGTGGTGATGGCCTCACCGGGAATGATGCAGAGCGGACTCTCGCGCGACTTGTTCGAGTCATGGTGCACAGACGCGAAGAACGGAGTGATCATCGCCGGGTATTGCGTCGAGGGCACTTTGGCGAAGACGATTCTATCGGAACCGGAGGAAATCACCACCATGCTGGGCCAGAAGCTGCCGCTGAAGATGAGCGTGGACTACATTTCATTCTCGGCGCATACGGATTATCAGCAAACCAGCGAATTCATTCGCATTCTGAAGCCACCGCACGTGGTCCTCGTCCATGGCGAGCAAAACGAGATGAATCGTCTGAAGGCGGCGCTGACGCGAGAGTACGAAGACGACGAGAACACCAAGATGCAGCTGCATAATCCGAGGAATACGCATGCGGTCGAGCTGTACTTTCGCGGAGAGAAGACTGCTAAGGTCATGGGTTCCTTAGCAATGAGCCCTCCCAAACCGGGTAATGTCCTTTCGGGCATTCTCGTCAAGCGCAATTTCAACTATCACATGTTCTCAGCGGAAGACTTATCAAGTAAGTATCATCATGTGCAAATGCCTGACATTAAATATGAATGGCAATTTGCAGAATATACCGATATGAATATGACCCAAATCATCCAACGACAAAGCATACACTACTCGGGGAACCTAAACGTGTTGCATCATATGATAACGCAAGTCGCTGGCTTGCTGGAATCCGTTGACGGCGATAAGAAACTGCGCGCTTTCAATGCAATTGAAATTTCCGTAGACAACAAAATTGTCACGCTTGAAGTAAGCATGCAATTTTACTTTCGCCTTTGCATTGACTGTTTCATCAATTTCCAGTGGCTGGCGAATCCAATTAACGACATGTACGCGGATGCGATTGTAGCAGCGATTTTACAAGCGGAAATGCTCGATGGGCCTACGAAGAACCTGTCGTCTATCGTGAAAGTGGACCGCATGCACTTCAAGGAGTGCCTCATTGAGATGCTGCAGGACATGTTCGGGGAGGACTCGGTTCCGAAGATGTTCAACGGCGACAGTCTGGACGTGACTGTGAATGATGTGCAAGCGAATATTGATCTGCACTCCTTACAAGTCACGTGCGATGACGACGAAACGTTCGAGCAGATTTTGCACACCGCTGTGACAAAACTTTACCAGGCGTTGGCTCCACCGCAAGTGGACACTGTTACGAACTGATTACCTTGTATTGTTCAAGTTCTGTCATACCTTTTCATACAATTATTGACTTGAAGCGACTATCACATAGCCTCCAGCAACAGAGCAATGCCCTGACCACCCCCAATGCAGGCGGTTCCCACACCGTACTTCAGCTTCTTCCTCCTGAGCTCATGAACTAAGTGCGCTGTTATTCTCGCACCGCTAGCCGCCAGGGGATGGCCGATAGCGACAGCCCCACCGTTCAAATTCAGTTTATCCATGTCCAATTTCAGCTCTTTGGCGCAAGCTACGGTCTGCGCTGCAAATGCCTCATTGATTTCAATAAGATCGACATCATCGATGGTTTTGCCAGCAGTTTTCAGCACATTCTGAGTGGCAGATACTGGGCCAATGCCCATGATGGACGGCTCCACGCCAACGGTAGCATAGGCCACTAAACGCGCCAATGGCAGCAAGTCGTGCGCCTTCATGGCTTCTTCACTAGCTAGCACCAGAGCGCCAGCACCGTCGCAGATGCCGGATGCTGTGCCAGCCGTCACAAGGCCGTTCTCCTTGAATAAGGATGGAAGCTTTTGCAGCATTTCAATAGTGGTCTGTGGCCGGGGATGTTCGTCGAACTCCACCGTGGCCACTTTGCCCTTAATTTTCACATCGATTGGAGCCAGCTCGGATTTGAATACTCCAGCATCATGCGCTGCCTTCCACTTCTGCTGGGAGCGCAGTGAGAAGGCATCTGTTTCAGCTCTGCTCACTTTGCACTTCTCGCCCAGTTTTTCGGCCGTCAGTGCCATCGGCAGCTTGCAGTAGCTGTCGGTCAATCCGAGCCAAAGACTGTCCTCAAGCACGGGATTGACCCCCATTGGACTGCCGAAGCGCATGTTGCGGACCATATACGGACTCATTGACATGTTGTCCGAGCCACCCGCGACCGAGATCTTCGCTGCCCCAGTGACGATGTCCAGCGCGCTGTTCACGATCGCTTGGAAGCCTGAGCCGCACAAGCGGTTCACCTGCAAGGCGGGTCTGTCCAGCGGAATGCCGGACTTCAAGGCAGCGTGCCGCATGAGGAAGTTGCCGTCAGCCGTGGAAGACTTGAAGAAGAAACGCGTACAAGGAGGCGTCGAGGAACCGGACGAAACCTACCGACAGGACGTTTCCCATTGTGACTGTGTCCACCTGATCCGGCTGGACTTTCGCCTGCAGCATCGCTGCCTTATTGGCAACCACTTGCATATCGCAGGGCGAACTCTTAGCAAGCTTGCCACCAAATGTCCCAAAGGGGGTCCGTTTTGCACCAACAATAAACACACCTAGCATCAAATTACATTCATGTTCTTGGAGCATGATCACGAGACAATATTACCTTTAATCAAAGTACTCATGACGAAGAAAGTTCTAACTAAGGTAGACAATACACGACACTATTTCAGTCACTACACGATATTTCAGATATCCGTACGTCGAACATAACAACAAGTCCAAAGTACAACATACCAAAGTCCAAACTCACATAATAACAGAAGTACAACCCATGACTATAGGCAACCCAAGTTACACGATTAACCAAAGCACATTGTTGCTACAATGAGGTTATAATAAATATTTACCCAATGTTTCTTCAATTAAAGAGAGTTTCTTGTATCAGCTTTGTTATACTGAAAGGTTCGATTCTTCTATCATAATGCTCTTCCATTACCTAGCCACTATTTCAGAAGTTGCTTCACGCAAAGCAATGAGCACAGTTCTGCCGGAACCGATTCGCAAACCTCGTTACGATGGAAGATCAAAGAAGCGGAAATGGGAAGAGCGACGCAGCGACAATGGCATTGCCAACAAGAAGGACAAACCCGAGGTCGACTCGCAGGAGGAGAAGGAAAAGGTGCGACGACGCAAATTTGCGCTCCTGCTGGGATACTCCGGGGTGAACTACTTCGGAATGCAGCGGAACCCCACGAGGATAACAATAGAGGAGGAGTTGTTCCGCAGCTTGCTGAAGATGGAGTACATCAGCGAGATGAACTTCAATCAGGTGCAAACCTTGCAGTTTCAGCGCGCCGCACGCACCGATAAGGGCGTCTCAGCTGTGAGACAGGTCGTCTCCATCAAGCTGCCGGAAACATTCGAAATCGCCAAGATCAACGAGCTGCTTCCGGAGACAATTCGCTTATTCGGGGCGCGACGCGTGACCAAAGGATTCAACAGCAAATCGCAGTGCGATGCCAGAACGTACATGTATATGCTGCCCACCGTTGCGTTCGCAGACAGGAACGAAAACACTAAACAGGAAGATTATCGAATCACCGACGAAAAGTTAGAACGAATCAATCAATTGCTGGCGGAGTTTGTCGGCACGAAAAACTTTCACAATTACACGTCGAAGAAGCACTTCCAAGATCCGAGCGCATCAAGGTTTATCATATCGTTTCACTGCGAGAAACCCTTCCTCGCGAAAAGCACAGAGTTCGCAGTATTGAAGGTGAAAGGACAGAGCTTCATGATGCACCACATTCGGAAGATGGTCGGCCTGACTCTGGCTGTGATCAAAGGCTACGCTGACATGGACACCTTTCGAAAAACCTTCACGAACGAACGGGTGAACGTGCCCAAGGCGCCTGGCTTGGGTTTGGTCTTAGATTTCGTGCATTACCAACGATACAACAACCGATATGGCGCTGATCACGATAATCTACTGTGGGACGCGGAGAATGAGGCGGTGGAAACCTTCAGAGAGAAGCACATTTATCCAACCATCATCGATACAGAAGTCAAGGACCAATCAATGTTGCAATGGTTGCAAGTGTTAGATTTTCACGGATATGAAATTAGCGAGGAAAGCAAAGAGGTCCAACCCGAACAGAAAGATGGCAATGTTTCTGATTAATGCTGTAACTTAGTTGTAATAAATTTTCGAATCGAATCCTAATAATTATTATTATTGTTATTAAGTCTTATTGGATTCTGATTCTCCACAAGCAAATATTTTGAAAAGTAGCGACTAGCGCCACCATGCGGGAGCTATGTAGAACTTACACGAGAAATACTCTCTCTGAAAGAAAATTTGTCCTTTCTAAGCAGGGTTAAATCAATCTGTCGAGGATCAGAGTAATATGTAAATCTCCATCTTTCCGAACAATTATCGGTATTTTTCTAGCGAATGCTAAGTAGGTTTCTTTTTCTAAAACTTCCAATTTTTAAACAAATTCTTATTTGCAAATTGATTTTAGATTATGTTTGTCTGCTAAGAAAGCAAATATGTATTAATTTCGAATGTATTGAGTTGTCCGACTTTACAAGCCTCTGTTCTAACCTACAATTTAGTGAAAGATGTCGACCAAAAACATGTACGAGATCAAATTTAATTCGTTTCTAGCTATGATATCTATATTCTAGATTCACCATAATGCCTGGCGCAGCAGTATGTGAGGAATCGAAGCTTCGAGGAGAAGTCACAATCGGTGCAAACACAGTCATCCATCCCAACGCGACAATTCACGCCGAATCGGGACCAATCATAATCGGGGATTGCTGCATCATTGAGGAGCAAGCAAAGATCATACATCGGGTTCCATTCAATCGTGTGGACAAGGACAAGACTCCAGTGTTGGTCATTGGGTCGTACAACGTGTTTGAAGTCGATTGCACGGTGGAGGCCAACAAAGTGGGCGACAACAATGTCTTCGAGCCGAAGAGCTTCGTGGGCAACAAAGTCACCATATCAGACGGCTGTGTAATTGGAGCTGGATGCTCTCTCAGTGAAGAACAAGTCATTGCGAAAAATACAGTCATTTATGGCAGCAAACACATGCGTCGAGAAGCATTCGATAAACCAACGGTAAGTGAACATCTCGCGCTCTTCAGATTAAGCTTTCATTCATTCTTTTTGTCGCAGCCCCAATTAGGCCAAATCGAGACTCTCAAGAAAGTTCTACCCGGCTATCATCGATTGCGGAAACCCACAGAATTACCGCATATTTAAATAAATATTATTGCATGTATTATCCATGAAATAATAACATAACCTCTTAAAGTGATTTGCAACGCAAATGAAACTTAGTAAATTTCGTAATATTGTAAGAAAATGCGAAAGAATTACCGTAAATCTAATGATAACTCAAAATAATTCGAAGAAACATCACTATGAAAACTTATTCAATTAAATTGAATCATGAAACTGCCACAAGAGGGCGCTAAGCGTAAATAGATGGTAGAAATGAAATCTAATCAGCCAAATTCGACTTTTGCGTAGAATACACAATACCAGAGGAAATGCGAAGAAATTTATCGCAAATCTGGTAAAAACTCGAGAAAAATCAAAGAAAGAAGACCTTTTCATTTACGTTGAATCATGAATCTGCCACGAGATGGAGATAAGCATCTCGCTTACGCAAATAATTGAAAGCTAATCGTGCAAATTCGAGTTTCGCATAATTTGCGATATCCAAAATATTGTCACAACTCTAATGAAAACTAAAAATAATCCGAATAAATCTTTTCAATTGGAATGAATCAAGAACTTGCCACGAGATGGAGCTAAGCGTTTCGCCCACGTAAAAGTCAAAATCTAATCGTGCAAATTCGAATTTCGCATGATTTGCAATATGCAAATTATGATCGTAACTCTAATGAAAACTGAAAATAAATCTTTTCAATTGGAATGAATAATGAATTTGCCAAAAGATGGAGCTAAGCGTTTCCCCCACGCAAATAGTCGAAATCTAATCGTGCAAATTCGAATTTCGCATGATTTGCAATATGCAAATTATTATCGTAACTGTAATGAAAACTAAAAATAAAACTCTTCAATTGCAATGGATCATGAACTTGCCACGAGATGGAGCTGAGCGTCTAGGCTGCGCAAATAATTGAAAGCAAATCGTACAAATTCGAGTTTCGCATAATTTACGATATCCAAAATATTGTCAAAACTCTAATGAGAACTAAAAATAATCCGAATAAATTCTGTCAATTGCAATGAATCATTAACTTGCCACGAGATGAAGTTAACCGTTTCGCCCTCGAAAATAGTCGAAATCTATTCGAGAAAATTCTAATTTCGCATGATTTGCGATATGCAAATTATTACCGTAACTCTAATGAAAACTACAAATAAATCTTTTCAATTCGAATAAATCATGAACTTGCCACGAGATGTAGCTGAACGTTTAGCCTACACCAGTAGTCGAAATCTAATCGTGCAAATTCGAATTTCGCATGATTTTTGCAATATGCAAATTATTGTCGTAACTCTAATAAAAACTAAAAATAAATCTTTTCAATTGGAATGAATAATGAATTTGCCAAAAGATGGAGCTAAGCGTTTCCCCCACGCAAATAGTCGAAATCTAATCGTGCAAAGTCTAATTTCGCATGATTTGCGATATGCAAATTATTACCGTAACTCTAATGAAAACTACAAATAAATCTTTTCAATTCGAATAAATCATGAACTTGCCACGAGATGTAGCTGAACGTTTAGCCTACACCAGTAGTCGAAATCTAATCGTGCAAATTCGAATTTCGCATTATTTTTGCAATATGCAAATTATTGTCGTAACTCTGATGAAAACTAAAAATAAATCTTTTGAATTGGAATGAATCATGAACTTGCCACGAGATGGAGCTAAGCGTGTCGCCCACGCAAAATCGAATGCTAGTACCATTGGACGCAAAGCTGCGATTTGTAATGAGTCGGCAAGTTGAAAACAAAGTGCGGCGTGTTGAGGCGTGACGCCGGAACGAGCTTCACGCCGCATCTTCGCCGTCACATGTGGCGCACGCACACAAAGGGCGCGCTCGCATTGAGAGTTTGTCGGCGGCGTAAAATTAGTCAGCGCGGCGATAAATTGCGTTGACAGCACGCATTTCCGTCTCGAAATCGCGCCAGCAAATTAGCGGCGCACGCCGAGCGCGTCGCGCGCATCGCTCACGCGCGCATTTGCATACTTTCCGCCCGCGTCGCGTGCACGGCCGGATGAGTGCATTGAATAATTGCGCCGAATCGAATTACCGATTATGCTAATTGCGTGTGCGTGCCCGCCGCACACGCCGCAATCAAGTGGGTGGCAGCAAGCCGCAAGCAGCGCAAAGCAATCGGCGATGACGATGCGATCGCTCAATTTATCGGCTGGAAGACGAATGCTAATCGCTATTGTTGGACTCACGCGGCTCGTGACTCTCGCTCGCTCCGCCGTCCATTGTTGCCATGTCGCGGTGCGTGACAGGCCCTCGTCGTGCGTGCGTCCGTCAATCACGCAGCGACGCAAACGCCGCACGCCGCGCCGGTGTCCACCTGTGTGCAACGAAACGCACTGAATTAGAGCCGCCACTGGCGGATTTTATTGATATATTGAAAAGAGCGCGAACCGCCTGCCGACTACTCACTCATTACGCGCGGAACATTCGCGAAACAGGCAACAGCAAGCACAACATGTGCGCGCCCCGCTTTCGCGTCTGCCACTCAGCGCCCTAATTGATACATTTATGGCGACTTTATGACTTTTTCACCGCTGACAGCTGTCAAACGGGAGCGAGCGCCGAAATGCTGTCTCTTCACTTATCGCGTGTTATCATTCACAAGCGTTTTCACGCTGGTTAATTATCTGGGGGAGGGGGATAGTTGACGGTTACGTCGCCAGATTGAATGAGCTTTTAATTACTGCAGCGCGACAAACAGCTTGGATAAGCGTGGCAAATCGCGGCGAATGCAAAAAGTGTAGGCAACCCCACGGATGACAAGAATGACGAGCATAAACAAGGGAGCCCCCGTTCACACTCCACCGGCTCGCCGGCGGCGGCGTCCACTTGGGAGCGCACTTTGTTATCCGGCCGCCGCCGTTTAATGCGCGAGCCCAAGTCATCGCCGCCACCCCCTTGCCGCTGCGCCGGCTTAATTGTCTGCACAATGCATCGCTGATGAGAACAGCGAAAATCGCTTAACCGCAAATCAGCGCGCACCCTCGCCGCCCGCCACCGACGCCGCCGCGCACAGGGCCGCGCAGAGGGCGCTCTCATTAGCCGGGCGCGCCGTCTCCCGCCGGAATTGGCGGCGTAAAAATAGGCGAAAGTCATTTGAATGTCGGCGTTATCGACGCGTGACGCAGCCTAACAAGACATGCATCAATTCGCGCCTCATTTGCCGGCGACCGTCAACGACATCGCTCGTAATGAGCTGTGCGGCGGCAGCGGCGGCTAATTCCGGCGGCGAAGATGGCGGCGGCGACGCGTCCAACCTCGAAACGCAGAGACAAATGCAGGCAGCCCGCCCAGTAATGATGCAGGGCGCGCAATTAGCGGCTGCGGCGGATTGGCGCGCGGCCGACGGTGGCGCCGCCTGCGAGGCGTCGCCGCCGCCGCTGCCGGCGCCGTCGAGCGCCCCTGAGCGGGCGCAATCGGCTGCTGGCGGTTGCGGCGAGCGCCACGCGTGCCAGCATGACGGACGTGAGTGTGGTGGCAAACAACAACAACAACAACAATAACAGCAACGATAACAACAGCAGAAGTCAGACGACGGCGGTGGCGATGGCGGCGGCGGCGGCGGCGGCAGCCACCATGACGACGCTCAGAGTGACGCAATGCGGCGGGGGCGGCGGCGGTGGCATTCGCAGCGTGCCGAAGCCCTTCTCCATCGAGGCGCTGATGAGCGACAGCGTGCCGGCGACGCGACGCGCGTCCCCTTTTGCGTGGAATAACAATGTGTCGGGGGTGGCGGCGGCGGCGGCAGCGGCGCCACTTCCGGCCGACGGCAATCGCAGTGCGAGGGACGCGGGCAGTGATTCCGAGGCCAGTCTGGATATGGAGTTCGCTGAGGATCTGTCCAGTAGAAGTCAGCGCGAAGGTACATTTGTTATCTGAGTTGTTCTTGTCGTTTTCCAATCTACTACGAGCATTCTCCGAAAGCTCATTCCTGCATTATTCAGAGATGAATATGTTTCTTCAGTCTTATGACTTTATGTAGTGCCTTTAAGGAGGGTTGAGGAGTCAATTTAAGAAGGTGGACTACTCCTCTTGTCTTTTCGTTGTTTCACTTCTTAGTATTTAATTCCA
>JAOEHK010001415.1:0-15820 GCA_025447835.1 Labidoglobus nevermanni
TAGAGAATGTTAAGTACATTCATTCCCAGATTTGGCATTTTGCAATGCGGTTAGAATATTAGTGTAATATACATCGACATTTGTTAAATCGGGGTTTGACGGTATTTAGTTCACCAATAATTCGGTATGTTGAATTGATTTATCATTTAGGAGCGAATTTAGTGGATATGAATAAACTTAGAACAGGAACGGTCAACCCAAATGAACTCGGGGGCCGCGAGACAAGTACGGGGAATATCCGTGGGTGGGCCACTGCCCGTCCCTGAGCTTGTCCGTTACAGATGTTCTCTTTATAGAAAGCCTAGGGCCTGATAGCGAATAAGCATGTGGAAATCCTGGTAGTCAAGTATTCCCTGTCCTTGTTCATCCTGCGGGCCACACAAATGTTCAATGCGGGCCGCATGCGGACCGCGGGCCTTGGGTTGGTGGTCCGTAACTTAAAAAGCAATCGAAAATGTTATTTGAAGTTTCTATTACTTCTGATCTCATTCCTGGAATATTGGCCACCTAATAGATAATCATGATATTGCAGAAAAAACTTCCCGAAGAAGGATGGGAAGACAATTTGATCGAAATGGTTTTGAACCGTTTATCCCTAATGGATAGCAACAACTTTCCTGGAAATTGTAGTTTGGGAGAACGCGAGGCACGTTTCGCCTCGGGTAAATCTTTCTATTCTAAAACGTGCTAAAGGTTTGCAAGTTATCTTTCAGCTTTGGTAGCCAAACGACATTATAACTTCGGGCATGGAGTTGGTCGCTCTGGGGACTTAACTGAGCCACAGCCCAAAGCTGCTGGATCAAGTCTGATCTATAATCTGACCAATTCCCTGCTTCAAGATATAATGAAAATCATGGGGATGGAGAGTCCCGTGAAATGCTTCCTGGTGCCAGTTGCAACCGGAATGAGTCTCGTGCTGAGCATGCTTTCACTACGGACAATTCGTCCTAGCGCAAAGTACGTGATCTGGTCACGTATTGATCAGAAATCCTGCTTCAAAAGCATTTTAACTGCTGGCTTCACACCGATTATCATCGATATGGCGATATGCGAAGATCATCTTGAAACGAACGTCGCCGAAATCGAGATGAAGATGAAGGAACTTAGGAAGGAAGACATTCTCTGTGTGATGACGACGACGTCATGCTTCGCACCCCGCGCTTGCGATAACATTGAAGCCGTTGCGAAACTATGCAGAACTTACGAAATACCTCACTTGATTAACAACGCGTACGGTTTGCAAAGTCGCTACATTATGCAACGCATTCAAAGGGCGCAAACAGTGGGAAGAGTGGATATATTTGTACAGAGCACCGATAAGAATTTCATGGTGCCAGTCGGCGGGGCAGTGGTTGCCACATTCGACTCGTTCATCATGGAAAACGTGGCCAAATTGTACCCAGGACGCGCGTCCTCCAGTCCGATCCTCGACGTGTTCATTACGTTGCTCAGTTTGGGCGCGGAGGGCTATTTGAAGTTGATCGATGAAAGAGAAGCCGTACACAGTCGGCTGCTGGAAGAGATCGCAAAATTCGCCGAATTGCACGAGGAGCACATTCTTGCCAATGAAGAGAATCCGATCTCAATCGCTCTCAGCTTGTCCAAGATTCAGCGCGAACACTTGACGCGATTGGGATCGATGCTGTTCATCAGAAACATCAGCGGAACTCGAGTCGTCAGTTTGGATGCATTCAAAGTCATCGGACAATATCAATTTACAAGTCAGTAGCAAGTAAATAATGCCAGGTGCTCTCAACTTGATCAATAATGGTGTCTAGATTGGGGATCCCACACGTCCAACTTCCATATGCCCTATCTGACTGTGGCAGCTTCTATTGGCGTAAAGGACGACGATGTCGACGTGTTCATCAAGAAATTGGAAAAGGCAATGAATAAGAACTCGAAACTATGCGACACGATTTCGGAGGAGCTAAGTATCGATAAGCTGAGTCTAGAAAAGGGCCTCTCGCCTTCGCTGCAAACACTCAGTAACACCAGCATTATCGAATCATGCGAAATGCTCGATAACAACTTAAACATTAACGACGCGGAAATCTCCAACTAAACAACTATTCTGTTTTTAAGTTGAATATTTGTTTTTGGGACCATTGCAAACGAGCCAAATTAAACTCTCTTGTACATAAGCGAGTGGAATTAATTAGATTATTATTAACTTAGCAGCAAGCTAAGCTGTTCCTGCTACCATTCACACATAGAACCGTGGAGCTCTTGCTTCACGCTAAAGGAGAGTTACAGAAGGCTACGGGCCTTCTCACTAGTCATTATACATTCAATTACCACCTGTGTAATTTGGGATATTTTTTTTGTTACGTCGGGATCGGTCTACCCTCTGGTTCCCCGCACCTCGGTCCTTCCGGTCCTTTTGTGCTATCCCACTACTATTCCCCTAGTCGTCTCATGTCTTCAAAGAAGTGCATGAGCTCGTCCCAGGGCAGTTTTCCCACCTCAGCGTTGGTCAGTGCATCCTTCCCTAAGGTTGCCTTCCGTTGCATCCTTAGTGCAATGCATTCGCCCACTATGTGCTGAGAAGTTTCATCCTCTTTTAAGCAGTACCTGCATAGTGGGTCTTCGCGAAGACCCACTCTAGCTAGGTGCTAGAGTGGGATTAGTGGACTCGTCCACTTGCAGACCATGTGGAGGCCCATCATATGCTCATGCAATGCGCTTTGTTACATACGGCAGTGCATATGGAAGAGGAGCAGCCTGATGCCCTCGGATATAACCGCAATGCCTCGAAGGGAGGTATTGAATTTTCTCCAGGAAATTTATAACCACTTAGTTTCTAAGTTAGAGGGTCACAATACAATAGGTCTATAAAAAAACATCCCGCGTTTATTTTCATGAATTGAGAGCTGTAACGTGATATGACGCGAAAACATTAGGGGTTAACAAAAATCAATCGTTCTAGATCTCTCATTAGGTAGGCATTGTTAATATTGTGTTTAGACACAATTGATTTGAGAAATTTCCCAGAAATAGGCATTATTGATAGAACCTTAACTGCTAGTAGTGTGATAAGTTTTCCTGCCTCCATTCATAGCAATTGCATGTGCTAATATACCTGTTACCAATATATTTAGCACCATGGATCGCCATGTTGGCTATCTCTTCAAATTTTACGGAATTGTTATGTACCGCATATCGCCCAATCACTTAAATGTATTCGGATCAATTAGACATGGATTTCCGAATACAATTCGATGAATGCTATCTTCCTTGCCTTACAAATTGCCAGGCGTTAGGCTAAAGAAGTACATTGATGATTTACGTGGGAAAAGAGCTTTCAAAACGCCTGAATAGTATGGCAATGAAGAATAACAAATGCGAATACGAGTGCTAAATAATGTTGCCAGTTTTAAAATCAATGTTGTCGATAAACTTACTGAAATAAAGGGAAGTATAGACGAGAAAAGAGGATTGATTGATACACACCCCATATCCCATACCCCATATATTATAAAGCGTCAAAATACGTCCCTAATGCATTCAGTTCTATCATTTCATCAATATACCTACATTTACTGTTGTTTTCGAAAACGGAAATAACGGTATGAATACAATATCTTATATCTCAGTTTTATACCGGAGAACTACAGAAGGACACGGGCCTTCTCACCCGGTCATTAGTTACCACTTGAGTAAGTTGGGATTTGTGGACTCGTTCACTTGCACAGCTTGGGGAGGGAGGGCACCATATCATATGCTCATGCAAACCTCTTTGTTACATCCGGCAGCGTATATGAAAGAGGAGCACTCTGATCCCCTCAGGTATAATAGCAATGCCTGCAAGGGAGTCACTGCATTTTCTTCAGGAAATTAAGCGGGACTCACTTGGATTCTAAATTAGAGGGTCACAGTACAATAGGCCTTTTAGGCCACCGTACTTGGAGTTTTATCCCTGAATTTCTTCGGGTTTGCAGAGTGCATAAATGTAAAATCAGTTTTCTCGGTATTCTTTGAAACTTCTGATTCAATGCCTTATCAGTTTACATAAACATGAATGGTTGCCTATCTGAAACACAATATATAGTAGGAATTGAGCAAGGGCCTCTTGGCAAGAGAAACTAGTCGAGATCCCACGTGGTTATTACGTAAAGTTTCAATGTATAAATACTTTCGTTGTATTGAACTGGCAATGGCATCATAATGTTGTTCATATCACAAGTTACTGCTTTACTAATAGTAGGTGACAATACAGTCAATATTCTTTCAGTACCCTAATGAATTCTCTTTCAAATCCTCAGTATGGCCCTATATCGAATACCAATCAAAATCTCGAATGCTTGTGGAAGACAATTGCAGCAAGTATGCCATACCTCCATGAAACTGACTTCTGCGGAATTGGACCACACCAAAGGGCCCATTTCTGTCCTTCATCAGCGTATCAAGAAGGGCGAGTTACTACGTGATGAACAGCAGACAAGAGTGTGTGAAGAATTGGAAGAAGTTTACAGGAAGGTGCTCACGTACGTGCCACCCAAACAAGGCTTTTTCAGCAGCTGGTTTGGCAAGAAGGCAGATACCCACTCACCCCCCGGATTGTACATTTATGGGGCTGTTGGTGGTGGCAAAACGATGTTGATGGATATATTCTACAATTGCGTCGCGACCCCGCAGAAAACACGTGTCCATTTCAATGCATTCATGCTGAATGTGCACAAAATGATCCACGCCACCAAATCGCATTACTCGAGGGATTATTCCGACAAAAGCTCGAAACCTTTCGACCCTATACCTATCATCGCAAAGGAGATTTTCGATCAATCCTGGCTCATTTGCTTCGACGAATTTCAAGTTACTGATATTGGCGATGCAATGATTTTAAAGCGATTGTTTACGCAATTATTTGAAAATGGCACTGTTGTTATCGCAACTAGCAATCGCCCTCCAGACGACTTGTACAAGAATGGTCTGCAAAGATCGAACTTCCTGCCTTTCATTCCGCTACTGAAAAAATACTGCAAGACAGTGCAACTAGACTCAGGGGTCGATTATCGCCTCAAGGGTCAGGCAGGGCAAACCCACTACTTCGTGCAAAGCGAGCACGCAAAGGACGACCCCGTTGAAGATATTTTCAAGGTTCTTTGCTCCAAAGAGAATGACTTCGTTCGCCCGAAGACCTTCAACATTCTCAGCCGTAACGTTGAGTTCCATAGGACATGCGGGCAAGTGCTTTGTACAACTTTCGATGAATTATGCGACCGGCCATTGGGCGCTGGAGATTACCTTCACCTAACGCAATTTTTCCACACGATTATCATTCGTGACCTTCCCCAGCTCTCGCTAAAGCGCAAATCTGCAACCAGGAGATTTATAACGCTGATAGATGCGTTATATGACCATCGTGTCCGCGTTGTGATTAGTGCTGAGGTACCATTGAGGCAATTGTTTAAGGCGAGCGGGCCGGAGGAATACGAAGAGCCCAGCGACGAAACGCGCATGTTAATGGACGATTTGAAGATTGGGAAGGATGATGAAAGTATAAAAGCGAATGTCTTCACTGGCGAGGAGGAAATTTTTGCATTTGACCGCACTGTATCTCGCTTGTCGGAGATGCAGACTCAGGACTATTGGGAGAGTCAAGAACATTAGGATAATTACTAGAAATGTGCTTACACATTCATTATAATTATCGTGTAACAAATTTTAATTCTGCCAGAGTTTTAGTACTTTGTCTCTACCCCCAGATGCAACCCGACATCCATCCGTGGACCAGTCCACTGCAAAAACCTCATCAGCATGACCTGGTAGATCAAATTCCAGTGTCTTCGTTTTAAGATTCCATAATTTCAGTGTGGAATCCGCGCTGCCGCTTACCAATAAACGGGAATCTGCCGAAAACGAGACCATGTAGACAGCCTGAACATGTCCTCTTAACGTTCCAAGAAATTTGCCACTTTTAGCCTCCCATAACTTGATTGATTTGTCAAATGAAGCGGAGGCTAAGATTCTGCCATCCGGCGAGAATCTCACGTCATTTATTAGCTGCTGATGGCCGGTGAGCCTAGCAAGTGGCTTCTTGTCCTTTTGTGGATCCCAAAGAAACAATGTGAAGTCATCCGAGCCCGAAACTAATCGTTCATCCGCAGTTTTGACAACATTTTCGTAGCGTTGCAAGGCAAACTGTAGCATTGCTTGTTTATTCTCGTTGCTTATATATTTCTGCGATTTCACAGGGTCGAATGGACCTATACGATTTATGTAGTCTGTATTGAGAGCTAATGTGTTCACCCAATGCGCGTGACCCTCCAAAGTACGGCATAAGACCCCATCGGTAGCTCTCCAAACTTTCACACTTCTGTCCTGTGAGGCAGTGTATATCAAGTTCGAGCCACCCCAACGGACGACAGTGACGCTCTTTGTGTGCCCTGAAAGGGTACGCACGCAGAGGCAGAGGACCGAGTCCCAAATCTTGACATCTCCATCTTTAGACGAACTTGCAAAGAATCGACAGTCTGGATTTCGATGAAATGGTTCCCAGGACAACGCTGTTACCCATTGTTTATGCCCTTTCATTGTTTTGCCCAGCTGTGTCCCATTCTCGGATGACCAAATTATGATCCGGCCATCTTTACACGCCGACGCCAATTTCGTGCTATCTGGAGCCCATGCTATACAAAGCACCCAATTGTTGTGGCCCTTGCAGGTGCGGTAGGGAGTTTGCGTTAAGACGTCCCAAAAGCGAACCGTTGTGTCGCCGGAACCGGACGCCAAATGCCTTCCGTCGGGACTGAAACTTACGGATATCACGGCTTCAGCATGACCCGGTATGGAAGCCGAGCATCGGGTAACAGGATGAACTTTGAAGACTGCTTGCTGTTCATAGATGATATCCAGCACACTTTCAGTGTTTAATTGCTTGTCAGAGACGGCTGCTTCTAGAGATCTTGTGACTTCCACATCATCAACGTAAAACAAATAGGGCACTTGCTCCGAATTTTCGAGGATTGCGTTACATATAAGTGTTAGTTGCTCTACTGTACAGGAAAGCGGCAAGTCTATCATATCACCAGCCACTTCACCAGACTCGGACTTAAAGCGACAGAGAATGTTCCTAATCTCACTCTCACTATTTGATTCCATTATAAAATTATTCTTTCCTATAATTAAACAATTCGAAAGAAACTTGTCTATGGCTTACAATGACTATTAGAAAGTTTGGTTAGGTCGAGACAAGCACGTGGACTGAAATATCCAAATACACTAAGACCCCGCTTTACGCTGCCCCGTTTAGCGCTGTTTCGCTTTATTGCTCTTTTATTTGGCCAAGGCCATTCTCATAAAGTTGCATAGAGCAGTGGTGGCGAACCTATGGCACGCGTGCCAGGGGTGGCACGTGCGAAAATTTTGCTGGTACGTGAAGGTATTATAATAAACATTGATTTTGCAGAAATATTGAACAGAAAATATAAGCGAATTTGCCTATTTGTACATCAATCATTATTTGTAAATATATATATATTTTTGGAAAATGCTTAACTAAAATTCTAATAGCTATATATTTATCAAACTTTTCTCAATAAAAACTGTCTGGCACATCAACAACACGAGACAAGTGGTATTTGGACTATTGTGGCACGTCCACGAAAAAAGGTTCGCCACCACTGGCATAGAGTATAGGTATTGTTTTAAAATTTCTTAATCATTCATTTGATTTGCTTATTCGCTGCAGTATCCAAACCTGCCGATAATTATTTAACAAACAATAAGAGGTTTTTGGAAGAAGAAAAATGTCATAGATGCAATAGAGCACATAGGTTATCCACGATGAGTCATGCTTAGATGATGAAACATTACAATTTTTCATTGATTTTGTATCCGATGTTCCCCTATCCCTATGGTTTACATGTTAAAATGACCCCGCTCAACGCTGTTTCGTTTAACGCTCAGATGTGCTGGAACGTATCCCGAGCGTAAAGCGGGGTCTTAGTGTATAGGTACACTAAGACCCCTCTTAACCCTAATGGGGGGGGGGGGATGATAATGTAAGGAGGATGTCAACAAGGAAGCAACATGGGTTGCAACTATGTGAGCAGATTGGATAAGTAGGTCAACCTCTGAGTATATAAGAGACCACGAGTATCGGAGGAGTACCGAAACAGTAAGAGACAGTAAGAAGAGTACCCGTAAGAGTAACAGTGAATGTGAGATAGCGCAAAGACACACCATGTAAAAGGGAAGTGAATAAACTTGTTAGCCATATAACCTGGCCTACACTTAATCCCCCTGCACATAAACATTACATGGGAATCCGACCCAAATAAGCCCATCCATTACATGGCGATCCTGCCAAGATATCGTCGTGCGGAAGCACACCCTTGTACTTGCACTCCTTCCAGTTTGCTGCATCCAACATATATATTCATATTGTTTGCTCTGAGGACGCGGATTCCCTGACCGAACAAGAAGATTGTCATTTGAGAATTGCTTTATTTCTGTGAAATCAATTTCAGAATAGTCTCCAATCGCGGGTCTATTGTTTTTCCAAGTATTTTACGGTCAAGTTCTTCAAAGTCCACAATCTCAATCTGAAATTCAATAGGTTCTGGAAACTTGTTAGCACCTTGAAAGATTAGAATACCCGTTGACAAGGGTCACTGCTTCGATCCGGTAAATTAGGGAAAAAATTGGAAGCTAGTAGACGCTCGCAGAGAGCAGAAATTACACTAAATATTTGGAAATCGTATACTTTGTCCATTGACCAGTTAACTAAGCCATGAAATTCTTCAATTTCTGTTTGCGTTAATGTTCTTCCCATTATTGTACCCAATGCTGTCGGAAGAACCTAATGCAATCAAAGGAAATTAATTGGAATGTTTATGAAATGATTTCATACATTTCCCTCTATTCGCCGAGGTTCATTATCTTCTGGAATCAAGCTTTCTGCTGCTCCGCCATGATCCTCATTTGCATGCTCGTCCGCATTCAACAATGCAATTTCATACTTTGTCCGCTTTCGGAAAATATTAAATACATAGCTATAGAGAAGCTTTCGTGGACTTGTTAAATACACATGTTCACGCAGGTAATCTAGAGGGGTCATACCTGGAGAAAAAATAATTGTAATAATTGCCATATTAATCATCATTGATAGAGTACTATTAAAGAGTCTGCTGTCCATTGGTAATTCAAACCTAACACTGGCCCGAGAAAACTTTCGTGGAAGGCTGAATCTTAGCTCCGAGTCAACGTTAGGAGGGATAATGAGCTTCTGAATTTCTTTCAGTTCTTCGCAATCAACACGTAAGCGCGGCACAGTTTTCATAGCTTCTTCCAGAGCAATTTTACGGCGTTTATCAAACTCCATGTCAACCATTTCTTTAGTCAGCTCACGTCGGAGTTCCTTCAAACTATCATAGTCCAAGAACGATTCAACTTTGAATTGTCGGTTGCGTTCTAACTTTGCGTTTGTAAACGATTGCATTTCCTCAATATGTTGCACGGTTAACGAAGGTCGTCCACTGGGATTCTTCGATTCTGGTTCAATGCCAGCCACTAGGGTTTCAGGATCTAAAGAAGTGCGAAAAACTGACGTGCTAGAAGACACGCGTCGCTTCTTCCTTCGTCTTCCACGTCGCTTTACATACATTTCATCATCGCCCAACTCCGCATCGTCATGTTGGACCCTTAATTGAGGAGGTTCAAGCGTTTTGTTTGGTTCTGGTGTGGGAGGGGCCAATTTACTAGGTTTTAATGAGGACTTTTTTGGGCAACTAAGATGGGGTTTCCTTTCAGTGCGTAAACTATGACAGGACGAAGCTGGTGTCAACGTCACGTTCATAATACGTAGCAATGGAGTCTCGTTGACTGTACTTCCACCATACCATGATAACGTCTCCTGACTATGGCTCCGCCGAAGATCTAGAATCAACATGGTCTTTTCGTGGACTGAAATTGAGCGGGGATCCGGTGTAACGCATCTTCTTGTTGCTGATGCCCTTGTATGTGCACTGGCCAAAGTGGGAGCAGGAGTCAATGGACGAGAATCGGTTTGTGTATACTTTCGGAATAGTTCCTCTGGCACCAGATCGCTTATGTCCGTCAAATCTGAAGGCAAAAGAAGAGTTGATGATTCTCTGTGATGCTGGGCCGCAGACTGTTTCGCATTGCGCATGTTTAAGAGCTCGAATTCTGCTTTGATTGCCGCTATTTCTGCAGGAAGAATCATCGTCTTGTTGCGAGTTTCCTGCCCGAACCTGTCTTTGGCTTTCTGTAGAATTCGCTTTACTTCCGGCACAGCCGGATGGTTGCAAAGCAAAGAGCATCCTTCCGAGAAGGGATTGCATAATCCGGCCAAAGGCTTGAGAACAAATGGGGCAGCGATTGCTGTTGGTTCCAAGTCGAAAGCTTTCTAAAATAACGGATATTCAATAATCTCGGGCAGTTCTGATATTGCAGTCATTTACAATTTGATTAATTCGTTGAATTGGCTTTCTTTCTGTAGATAATAATCCGGTTTTGCTTAAATACTTCATTGTGCAAAGGAAAACTAGGGGTTGTAGATTATTGACCAAACAAAATTGAAGATTTAGAACAAGGACGACCAACCCTAGGCCCGAGTTGACAACAAGGACTGGGAATACCCGAAGTTCATGTTGTGGACTTTATTTTGTAGAACATTTGCAACGGACAAGCTCGGTGAATTCTAGAGTCGGGCGGTGGCAGGCCTAAGGGTATTCCCCGTAATTGTCCCGTGGAGTATTGATTCAAAGTGGCCTGCGAGTTCATTTGGATTGGCCGTCCCTGATTTAGAACGTATGCTAAACTATAAGGAAGAGAAATGTTGACCTTTTTATTCTTATCTTTAATTTGCAAGTAAAATTATAACGCTACAAGCAGCTCTTTTGCAACAAATTAAGATGCCACAGTTCTACAAATTCAACGAGGTATCCTGTATAGTGACAGATCATCTGTTCTGATCTATAATATCCTAGAAATCCTAGAACTATTCCTCATTTTCACATTTGCATGCATTTGTCAGAGCAAACAACAGAACAAAATTGATTTGACTCGAAGTCCTTGATTTCAAGTACGGTATTATCATTGGTACGTCAGACCGATACTGATAAAAGTCCGCAATATAAACCTCGCAACAAAGTATTGCGTGCATATCGTAAAGTCACATTCAAGCATTAGATTATTTTGCATAGAATGGCAGTTCCGAAATTAAGACTTAATAGTGGGTTCGACATCCCTCAATTAGGGCTAGGCACATGGCTGGTAAGTTCCGATATGATTGTATGACATATCAATGACCATATGCACTCACAATCCAAGTCAAAGGCCGGCGAAGTGACCCAAGCAGTGAAGGACGCAATTGATATCGGTTATCGGCATATTGATGGTGCCTTCGCCTATCAGAACGAAAAAGAAGTGGGCGCCGCATTGAAAGCTAAGCTCGACGAGGGCAAAATCAAGCGTGAAGATATTTTCATCACGAGCAAGCTGTGGAACACGTTTCACAGCCCTGGGGTGGTAGAAGGTGCATGCAAGCAAACGTTACAAGATCTAGGCTTGTCCTACCTTGACCTCTATCTTATCCACTGGCCCATGGGTTACCAAGAAGGCGGCGAACTGTTCCCTATGCATCCTGATGGCAAATCTATTGTGTCCGATGTGGACTATGTGGACACATGGAAAGCCATGGAGGATTTGGTTGCTAAGGGTTATTGTAAATCTATCGGCTTATCCAATTTCAATAAGAAGCAGATTGAACGAGTTCTTGCCATTGCGAAAATCAAACCTGCGATGAATCAAGTCGAATGTCATGCGCATCTTACTCAGACAAAACTGAGTGCGTTCTGCAAGTCAAAAGGGATCTTATTGACTGCTTATAGTCCCCTCGGAGCACCCAGTCGTCCATGGGTGAAGCCCGATGATCCAGTCTTGATGAATGACAACAAGTTGACAGATTTGGCGCGAAAGTACAAGAAATCTACCGCGCAAATTCTAATTAGATACCAGTTGGACCGTGGTCACATTGCCATCCCGAAAAGTGTTACGAAATCTCGCATTCAAGAGAATTTCAATGTTTTCGATTTCCAATTGAGTCCGGAAGATGTCAAACTCATCGATTCGTTCGATTGCAATGAGAGACTTTGTCCCATTGCTTCGTAAGTATGCAAAATATAGAAAAACTACACTTGTTTACATTTTCTAAAATTGCAGAGCAACTGCATCCCCGTACTATCCATTCTATGATGAATATTAAATGCAATTGTGGAATGATTGTATCAGATAATATTGCAAAATAGAAATATTCACAATCATAATATGAAATTTTATTCAATACTTATTTTATACCTGTTCTTTCCCAACACTTATCAAAGATTTCCCAGCTTACAAATAGATTTATTCGCCACCAGGGGCGTAGCGTGGGGAATACCCGGGTACACCCCGTGCTTGACCGCTAGAAGTGTCTACGGATAGACAATGCTTTGCACGTTCCACCAAAGAAATGTGTAATACAGTCTAACTCGGTTATAGCCAGCCCTGATATAACGAAAACCCGGATATACCGAGGAAAACGGACATATTTGGTTGGTCCAATGCTATTTATATGGGAGTAAAACTCGCTTTTTACGAGCAAACCCCGGTAAAAGCGAGTTAGTTCGTGGGCCTCATAAAATTTTTCTTTGAATTCCTGCCCCTGCTCAGTAGACGTAAGTGAGTGATGAGTCAACAAATGGTCATTCTGCATTCTGCTATCGTACGAACATACTGCACATTTGTCGAATTTTATTGTCCGACAGTAAATTTGGAAATGGATATAGAAGAGAAGGAATTTATTTATTTATTTATTTTATTTATTTATTTAGAAGAATTTGAAAATTATATATCTATTGACAGTAATCTTCCGACGTACCTACTCCCGAAGATATTGTATCTGAAATTCAAGCAAGAGGAACTGAGAACCTAATCAAGCCAACGATAATGAGGAGTAATGAACAATACCAAACTGAACTGCCACCAACATCAACAATGGCTTTTGAATGCGCAGAGAAACTTCAGGCTTTTTTTGAAATGAAACGTACAAATGACTAAAAAGTTCAAAGCAAACTAACAAATTTCATTTGCAATGTACAGAAATGAAAAATAATATTATATTTTTATGATTTTTTTCACCAACCCGGTTATTACAAGCACTCGAATATAACGAGCAAATCTCACGGTCTCTTCGAGCTCGTTATAACCGAGTTCGACTGTACCGATTATCAACAATTTCCCGCCCTCTAAATGTGCCGCCCAGTGCGGACCGCACCCCCCACGCTTCGCTACTATTTGCCACTCGACTCAAAGATGTATCTGGAAAAGTTTTCTACGCTCGGTTTGTTCGAAATCTGGGAGTATACATTTAGAACATAAATGCAGATCGCATGGAAGTCAGCAAGGCATGTTCAAGTCCACGTCCTATAAGACAGTCTCAAGTTGTTTAGTGAAACGTGGATAATCTGTGTTAGTAATAATAGAGAATGCAAAACGCAAACCACAACGCAGGAAAAAGAAAAGAATCTGGTAATGAGGCTAGTTTTGCTCAATTGTCAGATTCAACTGATACTGGAATGTATCATGGAAATAATCACAATGAAATTGCGTCGACAGAGGAGTTGGGGGCTGATTGTTCAGCCATAGCCAACTTTTTCGGATATTGGTAAGTTGTTAACATGCTATATCAACTCTCAATTC
Source organism: Labidoglobus nevermanni (assembly GCA_025447835.1). Taxonomy (NCBI): domain Eukaryota; kingdom Metazoa; phylum Arthropoda; class Insecta; order Coleoptera; family Staphylinidae; genus Labidoglobus; species Labidoglobus nevermanni. The sequence continues at coordinate 13,708 of JAOEHK010001415.1, forward strand.
ACACTTACTTCGCAATTTTAAATGGTGAATGAATAGAAAAACTGGAAAATGTACTTTGTGACGTACTTTTAAGTGATTTCTGCGTCACGCAAACACGTTTTCATAAAAGTTTAAGTTTAATAATAGGTTTCGGTGTTTTCTTGTACTTTTTGTGCCTTTGTTCTTGTTACAAAGAGTGGCCAAAACTAAAAACAGTATGATCTTATAACAACATAGATTAAGCATGAAGAAAACAGTATAAAATATTATAAACAGGGATACAGATTTGAAGAGTTTCCAATTGATCGAATGGGAATAAAAATATTGATAGAAATATGTAAAAAGTCACGAAATGCGATATAATACAATTTCATAGGATAATATTGCAAGTACGTTGACGATTCTCAGTCTCCGGACATGGGTTCAGCAGCTTTCAGTTATAAATACCGCAACCTCTCGGCGAACCAGAGACCAGATGTTTGGCGGAGCGGAAAAAGCGTTGAATTTCCTTGTAAACTGGGAACAAGCCGTTAATTTACTCGCCAATGGCTGCCAATGTAAACGGATGAAAGATGGAGGCAAGAAAAAGGACGCACATGGAGAAAGGTGCGCTAATTATAGCGCGTTGATAAGTTAGTGGATAAAGCGGAGGATGGGAGCCAGTGGACTGACTGTGGACCGATATGCATGTAGTTCGTCGCGAAAAATCTCATTTTGCGTTATTTATATGGCGTCGGACGCAGGTTTCAGTCTGCAGACGGCATCCAAGGCATTCGGACTGTTCACATCCGGTCTGCCGCAATGTTCAGCTTCTTTTCGCGCGGCCGCACGCGGAAAACGGACGTGAATGCGAACGAGCTGACGCAGGAGCGCAGTAGCAGCAGCCCGCAATCAATTTTCACGCCACTCTTGCTGCTACCCTTAACGCCTCAGCGCCGTCCTACGCAAGAAACTTCGATCGTGGCGGCGAGCGGAATTGGCAATGGGATTGTGAAAATGGGTAAAAATAAAACGCGTCTAGCTTTCGCCGCCGATGCCGATGCCGATGCGAATCTAGTGCGCGCCGTCGGGGCTGGGAGGTCGGACGGCGGCAGTGCGAACGAACCGCTCCTCGAGCACCCCGCTGAAGACGTCCCGGCTCAGGATGCGCCCTCGAGCGGCACTCTAAGCATGAGCAGCGTGAAGCCGGCGGGCCATGGCACCGTCGCGATTTCGCCGCGCATTCCGACGCCCAACGCGTCCAGACGCAACTCGATGGTGACGCCGACGCCGACGCCGACGCCGCCGGAAAGTCCGCGCACCGTCGACGCCAACCACGGCGACTGCAACGGCTTTCCACCGGATGCGGCAAGAAGTCGCGACGCCGCCGACGAAAAGAACACAAAGTAATGCGATTGCCATTGACGCACGCTGACGCAGTTTATTAATAGGAGTTGCGCTTTCGCACTTCGCAGCTTTTTGCGCGAACGGTTTGCCACTTGGGAAACAATGTAGCCACTATTTTGCGATTTACAGGCGAAATCTGGTCCATCAGGAGGCCAAGTTTCAATGCCAACTCAATGAGCTTTCGAAACAATTGGCGGCGCGCGATGCGGAAGCCAACAAGTTGCGCTTCCAAATGGAGGAATTGCAACGCGACGTCTTCGCGAAATCGGCTGGAATGGATCGTAAGCAGAAGACGCGGCGCTGCATCTGCATCTGCTGCATCTGCATTGGTATTTTGTAGGTCTCCAGGCGGAATTGGCAGCGGCCTACAAAGAATCCGAACACGTGAAGCAACGCATCAAGTTGTTGGAACATGACTTGCACGAATATCGCGAGAGAAATGGCCATCTAACTGAAGAAATTGCCAGAAAAACAGGTGATTCATTCTTATGCGAATCGGACAATGCCCCAATGATCTCTGACTATAATTAAAAAGTAGTTTATCGAAGAGGCATTGACGGTTTTCAACTCCATACTAATAATGGGTTTTCAGAAACTCGACCTGTTTCTTAAAAAAGTTGAATATATTATTATTAAAACCATAGCCAGAAACAACAACTTTCCGGAACATTTAGTAAACAGCATTTTACAATCAAAAATCAAGAAAAACAATCTGTCCCTCATCTTCCCTATAAATAAAAACGAAAAC
>JAOEHK010001426.1:0-38365 GCA_025447835.1 Labidoglobus nevermanni
ACTTTGGTGACCTCTGTGCTTCACGAACCTCGGGTATTCCCCGTCCTTGTTTGTAGCGCGGGCCGCACAAATGTTCAGCACAAATGTTCAACGGGGGCCGCATGCGGCCAGCGGGCCTCGGGTTGGCCGTGCCTGTCCTAAAGCAATAAAGTCGCTGGCTTTTATATTGAAAATGATGAGAGGTGGTCATCACTTTTTCAGGTGGTAAGTAATTAATTTCATTTTAAACTTAACATTCGCAAAGTGTAAATTTAATTACTGCGCTTTACATTATTATTAATACTTAATTACTTGTATTGTTCTTGTATTACTAATGATCGGTTATAAGTTAATTAAATGTAGTGAAATTATAGGTATTTAAAAATTAGTTGCCATATTATAAAAACGCAGGTGTCACAAATTTGCATATTATGCATGCATTTATTATATAAGACTCAAGTGGAAGTTTAATCTTGTTTAAGTCAGTTGAATTTGTAGTATAAGGATGAAAATTACGTAGTTTTAACATTTTCATTTGAATGTAATGGGAGAAATGGTTAGTGGGCATTTATGAACCATGTTGCGCATGTTACATGCTCAGATTCAGGTAAACCATGGGCAAGTGTACATTTAAAGGTCTTGTGGCAACTTTCTGCTTGTTGGCTGCATCGCATTCTACTGATCAAGTCGAAATCAAAGATGAATCCTCTGCAATTATTACCGCATTCACGAATCAGCCACTCACGGTAGATGAACATGGTGAAACAACTTATTATTATCAGTAAGTGATATTCAGTCATTTTATGATGAATTAAAAGCGTCATATTTGTCAACCATTTCAGATATGAGACAAGCAATGATATAAAAGTAAAAGAGCGCGGTTTGATTCGTAATCCTGGCTTAGAGAATCAATACCATGAGGTCATGGGAATGTATTCATACGTTGCTCCTGACGGGACCCTGTTTGAAGTCAGCTACACCGCTGGACCTCTCGGCTTCATTCCCCACTGGAAACGCATTCCGGCATTTCAGAGCAACCTCATTGCTGGTGGTTATGCAGGTGGATTTAGCCAAGTTCTTGCCAGCTTGAAAGGAACAAGTAATATTGGATAGAGGCTTACAATCATCGTAAAATATTAATTTGGATTTTCGTAATCTTGTATGGAATATGGTAGTTTTGTATATTTAAACAATATTTAGCTACAGAACTTACTAAAAATTGGTCCACAACATATTTTTATAGCAGAAAGCCTATAACAAATAAATAAATAAATAATTAAGAATGAATACATATTTATATTAAGTAAACAACTGCGTTATCGTACAATTAATTATTGTAGGAGTTAATTATTGTTATGTCAATATTTTGGTAACAATAATTTGCAATGAAAAGTGAATTGAAATCAGTTGCTTCAGTTCAGATTAATACTCTCACTGACGTACAACATCATTCGTTTCTTTATAAGATGATGTACAAATTAATTATAATTTTGTCAGTATGCAATCTACGTAAGTATATTTTAGCACATGGAGACATATTGAAATGGAATAAAGGCTGAGATTCATTGAAATTCATTGCAGTAATGGCAGCATCGGCACGAAAATATGAATTTTCGGAAAATGACAAGGAGTATATTAGATACAATTTTACGAATGCTAAGAACTTGGAGTTTCACATGATAGATGGCAATGTATTATGTCTAGTCCCAAATCCCAAGCATTTGATTCTAACACTTGGGAAATGTCCTGGAAAACGCATCGAGTGAATCGAAAGAGGATAGTTTAGGGATGAAGACTGAAGCTATATAATAATTTGTTTAATCTTTAATACGGAACACGTTTATATAAACCACTTCCTACTGACTTTAATAATGGCATATTTAGCACATTTTCATGTATTCTTTTACCTCTAATTTTAACTTCATTAGTATGTTTGGCTTAAAATAGATACAGATATATTGTAGCTAATTGTTGCATTACGAGAATATTATCTTAGCACATTGATGCCAATAAAAATAATTTAGGTTAATTTAGGAATGAATTTTGATCAAAAAAACAGCATTATTCCTGGCTATTTTTCAATGCAAACTCTATTTGTTTCGATTTTGGTGACCTCATGAAGAAATATTTCATAATTTCACTCTTAAGCAATGGCAATAGTCCATACATTCGATCAATGACGGCATAAATCACAAAATTTATTCAAAATAAAACAATTTATCATCGTCGTATCGAATTTAACAATAATTGTAAATTCATGTCAGGGTAGAATATCACTCCAAGTTCAGTCCCTTTAAATATTCAACATTGATGCAACATTCCAAATTGAATGAACTTGCAATAGAAATTGTTGTTAATTACAGTAATAATTAGCTATTTAGGTCACATAATCAGATTTTGTAATGATGCGAACGTGCTTTGCAGAGAACAGAATGTTTCAGAATCAAATAAATCAGATTGTCAATGCAATGTCTGGTTCGTTCGGGTGTATGTATAGGATCTCCTCCTAAAATACAAATAATTCAATCAAAATGAGATATTGGGCATGTTCCGTGTACTCCTGTGGTTAATTTACAAGGAAATACAATTAAAAAACCACATGGTTCGAAAGTTATTGCGAAAAAACCACCACTTCAAAACGGCACTGCAATTGCAATCGACGACGGTCAAAACAAACAGGCAACAGGAATATTTGAAGCCATAGCGAATTTTTCAAATCTATTGGGATGTAAATATGCTTTGTCATATCCATATGATGTTTTATTGTTAATTTTATTTCGCCTTGTACTGTGCAATGTTGAAATTGCGTTAATTTGCTAATCATGTTTTCCTATGGAATTAACCACAATATTTTAATGAAGTGTGCCAGAGTGATGTACGTTAATATTTCATCAAAGTATCTATGAATAAATTAATTACATTTCAGAGTTTCACCGCTCTTATTAATATGTTGAAGATTTATGCAATAATGATGATCATTGTGGGCAAGTCCATTATTGTTTATTTATATTTAGCATTTAAAAAGGGTTAACAATGTAAAATGAAATAAGAAAATGCAACAAATACAATAAAATATGAATTTTTGTTGTTGCGCTTGAAATTTCATTAAGCAGTGGACGTAATTCAAAAAACTTTCTTTTGGTCTTTGCTCTTCGCCGCGGACGCAAAAACTCGCAAGCAAAATATTTCTTGGATTTGTTCAACTTGATAATGAGTTTTTGCCATAAAACTCATTGAAATAGGGCATATTTCATATTTGATTCAATCTTTACGTAACGATATCGCGAATATAATAAAAATCGCACAATATTCACCGTTTAAAATAAAACAATGCCTTCGAATATGACATGAATGGTCAACATTCATTGTGCCGCATAAATTTGCATTGCACATCGGTACCGAAAGCCAACAATTTCTTTTTCCTATATTGGTATGACAACTGACCATAATTTATATTCCAATGTAAGGCAGTCGTAAGATGACGTTAATTTTACAAGAGATTCTACCTTTGCGATCCTTAAAATTAACCAAGTTTTCAGTAAATATACATTTTAAATTTCCCCTGCAAGAAAGAAGTCACATAAATAATTGTTTCTTCTAGACAAACTCATGGAAAGAATGTCGAATTAACGTTGGGCAAGAGATTCTTGCCTTTCTCTCTTTTGTTTCGCAGTGATATGAAGATTTGCAGATTTCAATAAATTCAATAAATTACAAAGAAACAACAGTGAAACGTAGACAATCGCTTGGAATCCGCCAGACTTTAATGCTCAGTGGGGTACTGGACCACATATGGGAGAATGGTGGGATCACGGATGCGCACCCGGCCAACATCCTCTCTTAATCTTCGCAATGTGGGTATATATAAAGTGGTATGTGGTTACGGACTGCAATTTTATCTGCAACTGAATTCAAGATTGCTTAATTGCGACATCTCGTAGTAATTGATCGTGTGTTCATCGTAACTTTGCGAGAAATTCATTTAATAGTGCTGTGTAATTCAAGTTTATCACCAAGAAACCAAAATGAAAACTACGAGAAGAAACTTTGCGGTAAGAAAATGTCAACTTGTGCCTTTATTATAAATCCCACTTTATTTTTCCCGCAAAGTGACATTGTTTCCAGTTTAGGAAGCTATTATGGGATTAGTTATGTGAATTCGCATAGAAATCCAATGTTGAGATTACAAAGCAGATTTCCCAATCATTGTAATAAGAGAGAAAATTGGAATGATTAATTATGTGTCATTATTTGAATTCTATGCCACAGAGTCCAGTAGTAATAAATTGATTGATTTGATCTCAGTTTGCAATCATCGTGATCAACGTTTTATTCATCCTGGAAGGATTCGCTGCACCACAAGGTCCTAGCAGTACTCCAATTCCAATCCTGCGGCAGGAGCAAGAAGTCAATTACGATGGAACCTACAAGTGGAGGTTGAGACACTTAGGGTTGACGTTCAAAGAAAATTAAGATGAAATGATTTGATTTAGTTATGAAACTGGAAACAATATATCAGCCGAGGAACAAGGCTTCTTAAAGAACGCTGGTCAACCAGAACAAGAAGTTCAAGTCGCCCAGGGGCAATACCAATACACATCTCCCGAAGGACAAGTGATCCAGGTGACCTATATCGCCGACGAGAATGGCTTCCAGCCAATTGGTGACCATTTGCCGACTCCACCCCCAATTCCCGCTGCCATCCAGAAAGCTCTCGACTTCTTAGCGACGCTGCCATCGTCGACAGAATCGCAACGTCGATAATTTGCAAATAAAGATCGAATAAGAATGATTATCGATAACTGTTACGGCGTCATCGTCATTGGAATCATTAACTAACATTGAATCAAAAGTGAGGATTCTCGTCTCATCCTACTTTTTGCAGAAAGAGAATGTAAATGTATTGATTAAATGTGAAGTTTCTATAATGCCAATAAACGTGAATGCACATTTATTGTCTATTCTTCACTGCATTAATTTGAACATTTTTACTTAATATCTGTGTGTAAATATAAGATTTAGCAGATAATTACTATACAAAGTAAATTGCAAATCAACTCACAATAATAGAATTGCCAAGACATTGAATGTTATCCATAGTAAGGTTGATAGTATAGAGAATAATCACTTGATTGTTGGCAAAAGATTCAGTAATTATATTCAAATTCCATGCAAATTGTTCAAATCAAACTAAAGAAGAGAGTGTTTTGAGACTAAGAAGAATATGAAAATTTCATTATGTAAGAAATTTCGAATTTTAAAATTGTACACAATTCTTTAGTTATTTGTAATATCTACAATTGAGTAATTATTATAAACAATGATTTGTCATTTTCTGAAATCAAAGAGTACCAGTTCCTTTTACTACAAAAGGTAATTTCATAAATGTCTGCGTTTCGGAAAGTGGAGGCAAATAAGATAAACGTTCACATTTCTCTTGACTTTAAGAATAGTGTCGGCGCATTTGGCACTAATTTTTATTAACGATTTCATCAATCTTGGTTGGTTCATCGTCGAGAAGCGGGAAGACCACAGACTGCTTAAAATGGTTTGCACCTTCTATTGCTATCACTAAACGTTGAGAATTCGACAAGGAAGATAATGAAAGTGAGGACGCAGTTGATTCAACATGAATTTACACGTAAGTTTGGCACATAGCAAGTTTAAGTGTCATATTTCATTCAATTCGTTGCAGATTTTTGCGATTTTATACATTTCGCTTGCGAGTTCTGAAAAAGTTGTTCCTATTTTGCGCCAAGTTGGAATAGTAAGCCCAGATGGATCATATAACTACGCATACGAAACAGGGAATGGCATTGCAGCAGAGGAACAAGGATTCTTGTTGAATGCTGGCCAGCAGAATGAAGCGCAAGTGAAGCAAGGACAATTTCAGTACCAATCACCGGAAGGACGAATTTTTCGATTGCTTTATGTTGCTGATGAAACCGGATTCCATCCGCAAGGAGAACATTTACCTACACCACCACCAATTCCTGTTGCAATCCAAAGGGCCTTAGATTATTTGGCAAGTCATACAGAAGAATCAAAATGAATAATTAAGTATGATTAGGAACCTAATTTATATAAGCTTAGTAAGTCTAATATTTAATTTTAGGAATAATGTGCCTGAGTATAATGAGGAAAACCTGTTTAAATTCTGATTGAAATTAATGTTACTCCAGGTCTTTATTCAGCACTTAAATGGTAACTTAATTTAGGCGCTTAAAGTAGTCTAAACAATTCTTAATATACGCAATTTCTATTCTAATACATAATTTTAATTATTCAACACCTTTATTAACTTATTGTGTGCTCTCACGTCCGTATTGATTAATGAAAGGACTATCTGATGACTATTCGGACTTCTTATTGATCTGTTTCGTTCTCATATCATTCTCATATCCGCTAACGTTTCGGTTTTCAAACAGATTTCTTATATCAGTGATAATCAACCTATTTATTGTTCTATCATAGCCACCTTCATGAGCTTATCACAATCGTAACAACGTTAACATTACTAATTATTGCCTCTTGTCAGAAAAATTAATAAATTACATTAAAATCAGATTATAAAGCTATCATAGTAATTTTTGGTCACTAGCCGAGTATCACAGCTTTGATAGTGAGTTGATTCTGGGAGTTTCGTTCCTAACCTCCTCAGGTCACCTCAGTGACCATCTTAATTAACTCAGGAACGAAGGAACGAAGCACAAACACTAGAAATAAAGCGAATTTGTAGATGGTGAGTTTAAAATGTTTACATGTTGACAAGAACAACTATAAACATTTTAAACTCACCATCTGCAAATTCGTATTATTCCTAGTGTTTGTGTTTCGTTTCTTTGATGGCGGAAACAGACCAATTATAAGGTTATGAAACAGGTGTTTCTAGTACCATGGACAGTGCCATTTATACATATTCGAATGAATGACATTATAGACTTGATGAATTCGAAAATGTATACAATTCTGTAATGATGACAAGTTTAATTAGTTGAAATTTACAAAAGAATGGCCCAGTGATATTTAATGTGTTATTTAGTTAACTAATCCCTCTACAATATACAATAATTTCGCAGAAAAGACCAAACTTCTTACAATTGGAATAGAGAGAAAATAGAATTGTCAGATCAAGCTTTAGCACGAATCAGTTCCTTAGGGGGATTAGCTGCAATCCAATCCAGAGCCTTTTGAATATCCACTGGAATTGGTGGTGGAGTGGGCAAATCTCCCTGTGGCTGATATCCGTTCTCATCGGCTATATAAACAATTCGAATAGGTTGTCCTTCAGGAGATGTCCACGAGAAGGATCCCTGCGCTGCCTTCGTGACGTGGCCAGGCCCCATTTGCTGAACATGCGCCTGTTCTTGGGCGCTAATCCCATTATCCGTTTCAAAACTGAATATGATAACATTATACATAATTGCATAAGCACTTAATTGAATTCGTGTCATCCTAACGTGAAAGGAACGTCATAGCTTCAAGCTCAATGCATTATGCAACGACAGAAAATGTCATCCAATTCAAATGAACTTACTACCAGGAGTAGCTGCCGTCCGGTTGACTGTCATTTTCGGTTCGAAGGATTTGAGCGCTTCCTGCACGTCCAGCGACAGGATTACCATGTACCAGCGCAGATAGCGCTACCAGACGATCAGCGGAAGGACCACGGCTGGGTCCTTGAAGGGTGCTGATTGGCTTACGGAATAAATGCGATACATCGGCACTGGTGACGCTGATAAGAGCCGCAATGGCCAACTGAAAGGCGCATTTCTTACAAAATCACAAATCTAGTGGCGGAATAAGCAAGCTTACCAATTTCAACATGTTTGTCACGAGCGATTATCAGGCTATTATCAAGCGATGTGCGGTGATTGTTAGGTAGCTTCAATTCATATTTATACCCCACCAAAGATGTCCCAGCGATAATTTATTGTCATTATTTGGTAGCACCTTTGCTACCTCCCTCCTTCTGCGATAAATTCTTCACGATGAAGAACTTTAAGAACTGAGCCCACAACGGCATAGACTAACAGTTAATGAATGCAAATGTGAACATGAAATGGAATCGTTTCAAATTGGTTTGTTGGATTTCATCCCAGAGAAGGGCTACTGATAATTGTTGGTGTGACAGGGATATGCGGCATTTTTAAATGTTCATAACATGAAGTTTTGTGACATTTTCGAAAAGATCAAATTCTGCATACGCATTCTGCGTATTTAAACCTGAACATAACAGAGATACTAAATTGAAGAATTTCGAAGCGAGCCAGATATAAATGTCTGTATGATTGCATAAACTAGAATATTAAGTAGCAGGAAAACGGTGAATATGATGCTATCATCACAAAGGAATCGGCCAATTGGCAAGGCCATGCAATTTGAATCCCTAAGAATATTGCGTAGCCATTCAATATGCGTTCACTTCTTAATCGGATGCCATCAGCTAACTGTTCTGCAATATGGTTCTTAAATAATGCGCATTGAATGCAATTCAGTTGTGTGTGAATCCTGCAAGAAATGCTCACTAAAATGAGTGAAGAATTTTGAACAATTGATATCGAGAGTGTTAAATATTATATTTTTATTAAGTCCGGCTTATATGCTGGAAATAATGGGCGGAAATACGAAATTGCATTGCATAATAATTCGATTCGTTGAAGCAGTCGGCGCAGTGATAGATAGCTAACTTCAGATGAAGATTAGGAACGGGAAACAATAAGATTCTTATCAGTCGACTAGCGATGGAATGTGCATCTGAGTTCTGGGGCATGTTCGATGATGAATGGATAAATTGTACAAGTGTTTAATGCAATACTGCTAAATACAATGGTGAGTGCAATCTTATAAAGAGCCGAAAGATCCACGTACATGGGTCAGTACTTAATTTTCAGTTAAGACGTTAATTATTAGGCTCACAATTGAAACTCAATCCTACATCGTTCACTTTTGGTATATTTGGTGTATTATTATGTATTTACCAAATTTACTCATAATGGATATTCAACTTATTTTCATGGTAAGCTTATGCAATTATTTGGAATCGACCAAAAGCATTTTTTGTTAAATCAGATAGATGGAATCAAAATTAGGGAAGATTTCTGAATATGAAAATTTTCCTAAATGGATACAATGTATTTATAGTTTCACTACATAACAATCCATTATTTGCACATCAAAGGTCTGGTTGTGGGAGGAACACAAAATCGATTCAAAATGAGGATTAGTTAATCGAGACTAATAAATTATGGTTAAATCCAAAACATTATATAATAACCAAATAGAAATAGCATAGCACGTGCCAGTCACATATCCTATTAAGGTTTCCTTTGCCGTTTTACATTGAATATCACAAAACTGATCATGTTCCTTATAGAATTATGATTTTTACATGAAAATTTCATTTTAAATCATTATTTTATAAATGCAGGCTTTTTCCATTTTGATTGCACAATCTTTGTCACTGGACGAACTCGATGACGGCTTGTATCACCCAGAGCGATATCCTCCACCTGATGGTGATCATGGGCATTATGTACACGATAATTCTGGGCAATATGTGCACGATGACAGTGGGCGTTACCAAATCGATAGGAGTGGCGAGTATCGGCCGGAATTGCTTCGATATTACAACTTTCCATTGCAAAAGTTTCGCAATAGCTTCGGAGGACGTTTCCCACATTTTCTTGAACGCAATCCGAATCCAAGGAAATATGAAGGTATGTTTATATATCGCATAAATCACTCGGTAGGCGAGCGGTAACGCAGACGGACACGGATGGCCCAACGAGTCTAGTGACTTGGGTTCAATCCCTGGCGGAGCGTTACCGACGAAGAGAGAGGACAGTACGACATCTGAAATGTCAGGTGTCCTCTACGATTTCCCATCCCAATAACCCCATCCTCTCTTCCTTTCCGAAACTAAGAGGCCAACCAACCAACCCATAAACCAAGTTGAATGAGAATAATCATAACGACAAAAAATTCCTTATAGAGACATTCGGCCATAGAAAACCTCTTGCAGATCCACTAACTGCAGACTCCGTGGCAAACTATAACGATGAGGACGATATTTTCCCGAGTTCTACATTTGCGACAATTCCCAATAATGCAGGAGGGCCAATAACACCTTCCACTGCTTCCGCCTATTTGACACAGGGTTCAGGCAAGTTTGGCCCAGTTTCCAACAATGAAAAAACCAGCTTGTTCGGCGATAGTCCTGCTGCAACATCATTCCAACCGAAGACCACCCACAATATCCAGAGAGCAGCACCAGTAAACTATAATCCAGATCGATACAAGACAGATGGTCCCAGATGGAGGATTTTGAAACAAAATGGCGATATTTCATCTGATGGATATCACTGGGAGTAAGCCTCACACAATTTGCAATAATATAGTCTTGTTTGTTTGTTATGTGGTTACTAAATGCAATACCTATTTTACATTCATCTTAGTTTTGAAACTGAGAATGGGATACAAGCGGAAGAAACGGGAAAAGTCGATAATGTTGGAAGTAGCTCGCCAATAATGCGTGCGAAAGGACAATTCAAATACACAGGACCTGATAATGTCGTCTACACGGTGGCTTATACTGCGGACGAAAACGGATTTGTAGCGCAAGGCCAGCACCTTCCGACGCCTCCACCCATTCCGGAAGCCATTGTCAAAAGTTTAGAATTTATTCGCTCCGGTGGTCCTCCTCGAGGAAAATTCTAAGATTCTATGTATCGCTTCACTCATCATATCTTATTTTCTTGCCTTTACCTTAACAATGTACGCTTTAATTGCAAAGAAAAAGCAACTTTTTATGTCTTTTGATTTGAATAAATATAATAAAGGAAGAAACTCTAAATGTTGAAAATTGTAAAGTGTTCGTTAGATGGAACTAGTTGAATACAGGCTAAATATTTATGCGCTTTATTGGAATTAGAGAATTTGTAATTTTCTTGAAATTACTTGTAAGCGGCAGTTCGATAGTCTTCAGGATTCCAGGTCAACTCTATCTGATGTATCCGCTATGTAGCCGAAAGGTTAAGAGTGGAGAAGTGAAACAGAAGATCTTAGGTTCAAATCCAGTCAGAGTGATGTGGCTTAAATTCCCTAATAAAATATACAGTTTCGCAAATGCCATAAAAGATGATACGGGGGGCGGGTAACAATAGAAATGGGACACTAGGGCTTTTAAAAATGAAAACGCAACGTTTGGGGAAAGCTTTATAATAAAGTAGTCTGAGATATGATGTTTAAATATACCACATATTTATGGTACATGCATGACATTGGTACATGGAAATTGAGAAAATTACATTGTAAGCTGGACTTGCAGCTCTGTTACTTGAAATTGAATTATTTGTTCTTTGCACAGTAAAAAACAAGATAATAATGCAAAGCATTGCCCAAAATCTTTAGTAATATTACATATTAGACCTATTTTTATTGTAGGTAAAATATATTTACAAAATCGGACGCAAATTCAACCAAACATTAAATGCCAATGAAGTATCTCAATGAGGAGGATCTTTCACAAATTTGGACGTGTTATTCCTAAGAAATGTGCAATTTTTTCAGACAGCAAGTAACGTATCAACTTGTACCCACTTCCGCGAATGCTCCTTTAGTAACATGTGCTTAGAAGCGCCTTCCTGGAGCAGCCGGTCTGCCGCCCTCCTCTGGTTGAGGATGAGCAGCGATCCATTCCAGCGCGCGAGCTATTGCCGGGGGAATTTCAGGAGCGACAGGTAAGTGAGCGCCTTGCGGCTGGAAACCATTCTCATCGGCGGTGTATTGCAAGCTGATGGGTGTGCCTTCCGGTGAGGTGTACTGGAACGATCCTTGAGCGGCCACGGCGGGCCCTTCGGGTCCCTGCACCTTGGGGCTTCCCTGCTCTTGAGCCGAAATGCCATTATCAGCTTCAAAGCTCCACTGGTATGTGCCATCCGGACTGATGTCCGAATCCTGGCGCAGGATGGCAACGTTCGCACCGGAACCGCCACTGGGCTGTGGACGGAATTGGGCGAAGGCGCACCCCAAGAAGATGGCGAAGGTGATCTAATAGCAATGGTTAAGCGCACGTTAGCAAATGCAATTGGTTCTTGCGTTGAGTAATCCCATTGTTTTTGAGGCACTATAACATTCCTAGTGTATTAGATTTGTATTTGACACTTACCATTGACTTCATGATGGCGTCTAGTAAGAGGTGCGGGATTCTTGCAAGACTGACGATGCACCACTTGCTAGACTCGTTATTTATATACAGTCCGAATGCAAGTGTGCCCTACCTACCCAAGATGCGTTTCTTACGCGTGAGTGGTGAGTGAGCGTTGAAGCAACATCGGTGTAAATCAATTCAAGAAATTGTCGCTTCATCAATGTGTACTTACACATCTGCAGCATTACAGAGAATATTTATGTAAAATTTAATATCCACTATTGACCTATTGCACTTTTTGGCGCATTTTCTGCGAAATCAGTTGCCAGAATGGGCCAATAAATTAATTGCCTTCTTCGTCGTGCATTTTAGAATCGTATTCATTCCATTATCATTCAAATACTCTTTATTTCAATAACATTTAATCGATTTATTCTTCTTCTAATGATGAACGTTAAGGCATTTTCGACTGAAATGAGTATGCAAATTGAATTGAATTTCTTTCCTTCATCATCACCCGCAATAAATAACAGCAATTTTATAAGTCTGAGAATCCTATAATTTTAACCATCATTTTAAATATCAACTAAATGTCCATCCATTGAATTAAATAGCGCCGCAAATCACAAATAATAGTAAGTAATATGCAATAACATACTTTTGAGACAATCTTAAATATTCCTAAAAGCTACTCGTTTTTATGTAATTTCCATGTCGCATGATTGTAAAACACCACAACTTAAATTCGTTGTTGTTGATGGAAATTTCGCAATAAATCACGTAAAATATAAATTTGAATAATGTCTGCAAGTTTTGGAGTGACTGATAAAGATAATGGTAATTGGCAACCATGACTTAAGCATTACATAACAAACGTCTTTAAAGCGAAGAAAAGTGACAACATTTTCGCGTTAAGAGGCAATAATATTTAGCAAATTCGAAGCAAACATTTTAAAGGAATTCACTTCAATTTGGTGAACCGAGTTTGACCATCTAATTCGCAGGATGTATGTTTGGTGATAATTTGTAATAATTGAAATGCCAATCTGCGCCATTAATTTACTTGTTTCCTCACAATTGACTAAATAGTTTGCAACTTCATAAACGTTGCGAGTTTGTATTTAAATGCAGCAAACTTACATTAAACGGTTTAAATGTCAATGAAAATTAAAATAACAAAAAGGATTTCATTGAATTGCATCACTACAGCCCTCGATTAAAATTTAGCCAGGACTGACATTAATCAATTATATTTATCAATTAAGGTTCAAATATGGTAGTGAAATGCTTGAAATTCATTCTCTAAAGACGTTTCAGTTTGTTCAGTGGATTAGCTTATAGGCCAAAACACATGTGAATTAATTGCAATTATTTTAGTTAATTCTAGAATTGTTTGCTTCATTCTTCATCATGGCTTAGTACACTTTTGTGCATTTTTGCGTTCGAACCTCGCCCATCTTCAGCGTCACTCTTCGGATAATTCAAAGCAAACTGATGGTATTCGCATGTAGAATCTTCAATCAACATTCTCCGAGTCGGTTTGACCCAGCGGCTCTATTACAGACGCTTCTTTAAATGTCAGCCATCTAAGCGCAGATCCACGGTCGTCTTAACGGCCAATCTCTTCTAACGCAATCATATTACGAATAAACAACTCGTTTCTTGCTTATCAACGACAATCCCTATTATTTCATACTTAAAAGTGTATCGCGATTCATATTAATTTAGATTTGCATTAAAAATCTACATTGACAATTGCCAACTATGATTCCACATTACCTTCTTCTAGCTTGAATATGTAAATAAATACAAAAACTTCACTGTAGAATTAGTTTAAAGTTGTTAATTGCAATTTCCGTCCTTTGCCAATATTAATTTCTTACGTGAATTCAAATTACTAAGTAATTGCTAATCTTTACAATAGGCAACATTCCTTTCATTAAATTCGATATGGAAGATTAACTGCACTATGAATACAATTACTGAAATTGTTTATGATGTATATTTTTATATTTAGGTTGCCGAAAGAAAATAAACTAGGGGTCAGGAAGATCTGCTTAAGCTGCTTTTGCTGTGTTTCTGCGTTGGACTGAAACGAATTGAAGTCAATGCAAACATTCTAATGAATGTTTAATCAATTTAAAGATATTGATGACAACCTTGACTTTAGAGCTTGTAGCGCCAATTTAACGCAACCAGCACGTGAAGATGGCACGAAGAAATTGCGCTAGCAGCCACATATTAATTTTGTATCTGAAGGTTAGTCTAACACAACTTTTTGTGTCGTCTCAGCGTGCTTGTTGTTTCGCCAACAGCATCTTAAACATCAGCAGGAGGATCCTTGAAGCATCTCCTAGAAACCGAAAGTCTGGTGACATTTAAATCGCAAACTGGATGCAGCAGTTTACATATTTTGTTGCCTGTAAACTTTGTTAATTTATTGACCGAAACAAACTAATTTGCTTCATTAACTCGAATATATTGCTATAAGTCCGATTATTTATAGGTTGCTGAATAAAATCATTCACTGGTTTATGATTTTCAACTTTCAGCTTCACTTATTTGTGGATTCTGAGTGTGTATTCTTATCTTTCTACTAGAAACTTACCGACTATCAAAACATTAATTAAACCATCTCAATTTATTGTTTTTCCTATATCTATAGGATCCTTTAGTGTTTGATTGTTAAAATGTAACGCTGCCTAATAAATAAATATTATTTTCCTGTAAAATGTCGTATTAATATCACGCCAGTTTTAAATGATTGTTGTATCAATCTGCTATCTTTTATGTCATAATAGACGACATTCTAGATATGTGAATATTTGAATGTGGGGATTCGGTTTATAATCGAGGTCCAGTCTTCAGGTCAGTAGTGGCCGAGTTTCATTTCAGAGTATAAATATGGAGCCAATCGTTGGTGGTTCATCAGTTCGAATTGTGAACTAGTGTACCCAATAGCAATCGATCAAAATGTTTAAAATTGCAAGTTTACTGAATTGTCCTTCATTTACTTCATGACAAACTTGATACTTTCATTTCAGGTGCTTTTATCTGCTGTGATTGCAATCGTCACTGCTGACGTATCGCATCTAGGACGTAAGCCTTACGGCCAACCAGGACAAGAGGCCTATGCCACCATCGTCCGGTCGCAGTCTGACATCCAACCCGATGGCAGCTACAATTGGGCGTACGAAACCAACAACGGCATCGCCGCCCAAGAGCAAGCGCACATCCACCACTTAGGGCCAGAAGAAGCCTCCAAGAATGCGCAAGGATCCTTCTCGTGGACCTCTCCCGAAGGCGAGAACGTGCACATTTCGTACGTCGCTGATGAAAACGGATACCAACCACAGGGCAGCCTTCCAACGCCCCCACCAATTCCGCCTGCCATCCAGAGGGCTTTGGACTGGATTGCTGCCCATCCACAACCTGAACAACACAAGCATGGACGTTTTTAAATATTCTTATGTTTAATAACTAATAAACTTTCAAGTCCACGTAGAAGAAGTCTGTATGTATGGAAACTCTTCCTAAAATAGAAATAATTCAAATATTAGACATATTCCATGTACTCCTAGGATAATGTGAAAGAAAAGATAATTCCGAAAAACCTCGTGGTTCGAAAGTTATAGCGAAAAACCCAACACTTTTCATGACAAACGGCACTGCAATAGCGATCAACGTCGGTCTTCTGCGCATGCGTGTAAATAAATCTTACAAGTTGACAAGTGATTGTTGTATTTTTATTGGATCTTTTGGATGTTTCGTTTAAATAAGAAATTTTCATTAATTGGATGTTTCATTTTTTTGAATCCCATCAAGTTTATCACAAATAATTAATGAAAACTTGCTCAATTTCTGATTGTAATATGCGTAGAATAACATCAATCACCAACCTTGATCTTCTTCGCATCCTCTTCAAGAACATTCTTATTGATTACGTAAATTGCAAATCAGCTAAAGATGAATCCTACTGGCGCTAATTGATGATTGCAAATTCATATTTAAATACTTTTTTGGCTTCGTGGAAGGTGTCGTTTACATAGACGTTATGAAATAAACTAACTAACTTGACTTTGTACAGCTACGTACCACAATTAAGCAATACGGAATGTTATTATTTAGTAATAGTTTTAATGCATTTGAACGTGGCTTAGCCGTGAGCGCAGTACTTAGACACGCATTAAATATTGTACAATGTATCTATTTACGAGAAAGATTCATCGGCGAAATGGAGGTAATTTAATTAAGTAAGTGCACGCTGTCGAAGTAATTGTAAAACACATGTTTTGCATTGATTTTTGCGTTGCATTCATCAGCTAGCGTGTAAATCAAACGGCATACCTTAGCATTGCCATTTTGCACACGCAAATCGTGACTGCTAAGTAACTTATCCACAACAATAACATTAACAATGCCAACAAAACGAAGAGCATTCTGAAATGTGTGGCAAACTTCGAAAGAAATACTGAAGCGCTTACAATAATCTCACCACCACATTTATAGATTTAACCATTTAATTATTACCTTCCCATATATCCACAACTACACAAACATTCATTGCAATATCTCCAATTTCGATTCTAAAATCTAGAGTTTGGAAAACAGCACCTAAAACGGATTCTTTTCTTTCTTGTTACTCAACTTGCCCACTTTTTAAACAGACAACAAACTGATATTACATTGCATTCTTGTTGTTGTTGCAATCTTATGGATGAGACATGAACATTCAATTTGCAACAGTTGCATATGAGAGGGGATGCCAATGAATATTGTCACAAAGCGAATATAAATACCAGTGAATCTATCGACAGGCATGACTTAGAATTGCATTCCCTAAGTTTGCTGTTCTATAGGAATAGTTATATACTTAGTTATATCTAAAATCTAAAATATGATGTTATTTCAAGTAAATAAACTTCATCGTATACATTCCACGCATAAACAGTTTCAATTAAATTACAGATGATTGTTGTTTTGTTATTCACAATGGCATTAATTCAGGCAGTCCCATTGCCACAAAAAGGAGGTGAACCCATTAAGATTATCAGTCAATCAAGTGATTCTCAACCAGATGGCGCTTATGTGTGGAGGTATATTGCTTTAAATAATTTACCCGATACACAATATTATTCACAATAAATTTGATTCATATCTGCAGTTTCGAAAGTGCAAACAGTATTAAAGCTGAGGAAAAAGGATCAGTGAAGCAAACTGGCGATCCTGAGAATCCGTCCGTGGTTGTAGCGCAAGGATCTTATTCGTACACCGATCCGGATGGCCAACACATATCAGTCGTCTACACCGCAGACGACCAAGGAGGCTTCCGACCTGAAGGAGCACATTTTCCGACTCCGCCACCGATCCCAGCGGCCATTCAAAAAGCGTTAGATTTTATTGCATCTCATCCTTCGACCCCAGAACGTCTTGGAAAGCGTTGATAAATAAGGTCAAAAGAAAACATGGAGAACATGCCCGAAGTTCAGAAAAATCATTTGAAACACAATTGAAAAACCATTGTTAAAACAAACTTGGAATTGCTACAGTCTTAATAACTAATAAAAGAAGCAATAATTTGAAACCCCACTAAAGTGTAATTAACTAATACTAAGAATTACTTTCATGAGCGAAGACTTCAATATTATAGATGTTAAAGCTAGCTAGAGTCACCTATAGTGGAACGTTTTAACAGTTGAATTCTGTTTCATTGAGAATAGATGGAGCTATAATGTTGCAACAAAATGCAAATTTGGAACTATGTAATTCTGAAATATGTTGAGTATACGTCATGTAAGTGGGTGCATGTGAGCAATCGGTTTTCAATTGTTGCGTAACTTTATTGCACCTATCGCATTCTATGCAAATTAGCAATATTGCAACTCGCCTAAAAGTACGCCAGACTCAAAAATGAACCAATTTTGTGCGGACCATAAGGAAGAGAAAAATATATATCATTATATAAGAAGCGTGATTACAAAATTGGCTTTGGCTTATAGCGTTCCGATTATATCCACTTCAGTTTCCATTACAAAAATTGATTTCAAATTAAAACGAATTGTTGCAATTAATATCAAAATGATGTAATTGCTTCTCTCGTGATTTATTTGCCTTGCAGAAGCAATTGAAGTGGTTTTGCGATGATATAAACAAGTATTTCAGAATTGCCTCTGGCGCTTCCGTTTTTATTCTCGCGCATTTGGAATTGATTGATATGTAAATCACCAAAAATTTGCACATATTTCATATAAAAGTAGGATGCACACGATGCATAATCGTCAGTACTAGACTGCAAGCTAAAGCAATGAAATTCATCATCTTTCTTGTTGGTTTTGCAATCGCTGTTTTGGCTCTTCCGCAGCAACCCATTCCTATTATAAGTTCTGAAAATCATATCGAGCCCGACGGCAGGTATCATTATAGGTAAGTTTTGCATTTGCCAGCATTAAATTAGCCAATATTCTAACATTATGTTAGTTATGAAACTGGCAATGGCATTAAAGCCGAACAACAAGGAGAACCGCGAGCAATTGGAAACGAAATTGGGAACGCTGCATCTGGACAATTTTCCTTCTCAGCTGATGATGGGACATCCTATTCTGTAAGCTATACCGCCGATGAAAATGGTTACCAACCACAAGGACAACATATCCATCCAATTCCAGCAGCTATCCTTAAGGCTATCGAATGGAATAAGGCACATCCCGAGCAGGACAATCAAAAACAATGAATGATCGAATCATCGATGATTTTAATATATCCATAAATGTTATTAACAAAATTTCATCGATTCCTCGGGTATTTTAGAAATTTTTCAATAAAGGAGCAAGATCATAACTGTATTGAATATATTTGTATTGTAACTGTGAACTGTAATGAAAGCGGCAATCAAATTACGTAGTAAAGAGCCAGAATTCTAATCTTGAGTGGCTGTACCATAATAAAATATAGTAAAATGAAAAACTATCGGTAAATATTGCATAGAAGTTTGACTAAGTAATCTGCAATTACTTCGAGGTTGTTTCTGTTAACACATTTTGCAAATGCACTCGTCTAGGATTGTAAATGTTTAATTACGTCTGCATAGTTTAAATATTCGACAGAACAAATATATAATAGCGTGTTTAAGTTGAAACAGTTATCAAATACCAACTAATTCGATTTTGGCTTATTACATAACAGTAGCTTAACGTGGGGGGTGCGGTGGGTGTGTGCCGCACTAGGGTGCACATTTAAGGGCGGAGTTATTATTGGTATGATACATATTGTAGGGTAAACGTGCCAGAACAATGCTAGCGCACACGCGCAGGGAATATCCGGAGTCCCGTCATTCGATGATGCGTATTTTGGCAATTATAGCTACACAAGTATTAATAGAGGCAAAATTTTCTTCCGTACTAGGTGGCAGACAACCACACTACGCCCCTGTTTCATAGCAATATCTCAATCATCAAATTAAGTTAAAATCTAAGCAATTGCATTTAATTTCTCTTAGTTATGAAACTAGCAAGAGAATTCATTACCAACAATCCTACGCAAAGAAAGTGCACTTCGATAACAAGATAGTTGGTAGTGCGATTAAACTAAAGTATGTCTTGTGCTTATGCGATTATTGCCTATCATCTCTGTACGTAATCCAATTGTTCGAATGCTCACATTCTCCATGCCACATTAATTCCCTTCACGAGCTTGTTCATGTTACGCTTCTCTGCGCCAATGCAGCATGATATTAATTTCATCTTTCGGCATTTCTCGTCTTACTGCTGCCGAGATCGAGAGGTTGAAAGTGAAAGCTTTCTGCTTGCCTCTAACCGATAGCGACATGTTGATTATTTGTTACACATAGTCGCAACGTGAAGGCGGTCAACTCTTTTGTTTCTGCCTCGTTTCAGTTACGTGGCAGACGAAAACGGATTTCAACCTCGCGGCGACCATTTGCCATCTCCATCGCTGTTCCCGCCAAAATCTTAGCGCGTCCTAGACACACTATCAATGACGAATGAAGGACAATGACGCATCTCTATAGCTTCCCTATGATGCAAATTACTGCCAAGATACAAATCACATGCCTCAGAAATATTTATGAATGCATTGGTCGATGATTTATTTGTTGAATAATCATGGAATTTAAATGAAGTTGTTGTTGATCTTGTAACGACATTTGAACTTTATGATTTGACCAAGATTAAGCACGCTGATGGACAAGAAGCAGCCTTGCGAAATTGCTATCAATTAAGAAACTGATTACGAGAGTAAAAAGCATAGCTTGTCCCATCTCGTGAACATATGCGGCTCGATGGCGATTGCAGCAGAAGAAGTGGTCGCATGTGGGCCGCGTCCGTGCTCGAATATATAAAGCGATTGCATTGCACACGTGCTTCTTAAACTTATCCGCATCGTGGAAGGCAGACGGACGCAATTCACGCGCTCAGGTTGTTTCCTCTTTCAATTTCTCAATTCGCAGTTAGAGTGCACTTGGTCAAGATGAAGAGTCTTCTGGTAAGTGTCCAATTCAAATAACTTAAGTTCTTCTACTTAAATGTGCCTAAAGCGTCAGCTTCGTGTTATTGTATTCTTTGCTCTTTAATTCACTACATTACCACTTTAAAAGTTGATAAGGATCACAGTTATAATTAGATAATTAATATTTATTGCTATTCAAGTAGGCGAAAAGGTTGAAAACTTGTAGCAAGCAATGCAAATCTTAAGGTGTGTAATTGTGTCTTATGATGCCTTACGATTGCATCAAATCTGTCTTTTACGCCCATACCTTTCACCTTTACACCACTATTTGCAATTCTGTTTATGTAAGATGTTTCATCTTTATGTATGATTGAATCACTAGCAAGTTACCTTTGCCGTTTTAATTTAGCGCTAAGGAATATTTTACATTTAATTGTTTTCATTAGATCTTGCTCTCGTTTGTGATTGGAATGAGCATAGCTCAGTTCCATCAAGGACCTCGCAGGCAAAACTTCCAGCAAGGGCAAAACCAACAAGATCAGTATCATAATGTTGAGCAGCCATCGCAAAACAATGATAATCAAGTGCAAAATGGTAACAACTATCATCCGGGAAGGCGTGAATCAACGACCTTCATTCCCATTATTCGATTCGATAAGGAGCAAGGAAGCGATGGCAGTTACAAGGCTGCGTAAGTACGATTTCCCGCCAAAATTTCCCACTGACTCTTTACTGCTTTAGTTGGGAGACTGGAAACAATATTATTGCACAAGAAGAGGGCTTCTTGAAGAGCTTGGGACCCAATCCCGACGTCGCTGGCGAGGAAATCAACGCGCAAGTTCAGCAAGGATCTTATACGTACACGTCCCCGGAAGGACAAGTGATCACTGTGCATTATATAGCTGACGAGAAAGGCTTCCATCCCAGCGGAGATCATTTGCCCACCCCGCCACCAGTCAGTCCTGAGGTACAAAAGGGCTTAGACTTGATTTACGCTGGCATCCGAGCGCAACAGGAGGCCGCCGAAAGAGATCCGCAAGTGCGAACACAACAGCAACAAGAATACACTGGACAATACAACCACAATAACAACCAACACAACAACAATCAACAGTACCGGCAATAAAAAAATCGGCGCAATTCTGCACCATCATCAAATGCAAAAATATCAATAATGACGCATCAGGATTCTATCAACATCATCGTGACAACGTTGTGTAATTTATTAGTTACCTGTTCAGTGCATAATTAACCATTTCTGTAGGTAATGGTCAACAGCTAAAACGTGACATGACATTTTAGTTGAAAAGCTTATAGACTGAAGCTTCTGTAATGAACTGCTTACTGCAACAAGAAAAGGGAGGCTTTTCAACTATATATATCGAGATGTAGGCTTTTTGTTAATTGTCCAGTTTATACATTCTCAGATTTTACAATATTGACTGTTCAATTAGTAATTTATCCTGATTTACAATGTAATTTTTAATTGAATGAATCGATAACCAAAATATAATTCCTTGGATACTGGCAAATATGGTTTTTATATGTTAGAACGCTTGCAATGTTGTCATTAATTTCACCTAAACTGCCATTACATAAATGCGTTGGAAAAGATAGGTAAATGTAAGCAATAAAAGTAATGTTTGGCAATAAAATAGTCTATGAAAAATGTCTACATTTGCTATTTATTCTTGAAGTCGCAGTTAGCAAAAGCCATGCGCATTTTTGAAAGATGAACAAACAGAATCTACAATCATACGCAATTTCTAATTGCTGCCATTTGCAGTGATGAATAGTCATTGTGCATTTAGTACGTGAAAAGATTTGCGTAATTATTGTATAAACTAATTACGTAGGTACGCATTTCTTTGATTGCACATCTATTCAATTGATTGCAAACTGATGACACTGCTGACATTTCTGAATTTCGAAGCCTTTTCCAATGCAGAAATGAACTTATGATCTTATCACAGCCAGGCAATCATCAGACAAATTGTCCGATTTCATTTCAACAGTGTGAACACATCCATATGAGTTCACAGGGTGAAAACGCGCATTAAACTGCTTGCATGCATCTGTAGTAATTGCCTATTGTACTAAAAGTGCAATTGACTGACAACAAAAGTCTGCAATCAATTGATGTCTAGTTGTCGGATGGCAAATCGCAAATTTGCGCATCACGTATTCGTCGTTTTCATCTCGTATGCACACGTCACTTGTGCTCAATTACAGGTAATTGCATTGGCCCGTCAGGCAACAACAATAACAACGACGACAAGATTTCACAGAGACAAAAAGCGCCGAAGAAGAAGAAGGGGTGCTTTGGTACTTTGGCTATAAATAACACTGTCCTCTAATCAGCGATTAGTGCTGAATCGTTGACAGTAAGTAAACGCTGAGTTTAAAGTTTATTTGTTCTTTATTGAATGCAAACATGAAATTGGTATGATTGCCGGTAAAATGAGCTAAAGTTCGTTTGTTAATCTTGATCGAAATCCATCAATAGTGCTGGTTTTCTCTCGCAATTTCCTCCTTAATTGTTTCGGCAATTGGACAACAAACAGCGGAACCCATTCCACTTTTACATTATGAAATTGAAGGCGTAAATGCTGATGGATCGTACAAATGGAGGTAAATCTGAGTCATAAACAAATTTAGCTTCCTAAAAAGTTGCAACTTCAAATCTGACCGATTCAGCTATGAAACTGGAAATGGCATAAATGCGCAAGAAGAAGGTCACATCAAAGACGCGGGAAATGAGGGAAAGGAAGCAATGGAAGCACAAGGATCGTATTCATTTACAGCTCCAGACGGAGTGAATTATAGAGTGGATTACATTGCTAATGAACTGGGTTTCCAGCCGCAAGGTGACCATTTGCCAACTCCACCTCCCATCCCGGAGGCAATTAAACGTGCTCTCGAATGGAATGCCGCGCATCCAGAAGAAGAAACTGCCGGAACGGGTGCAGCAAGCAATGCGATTCCAAGCAAGAATGCATTGAGGAAGAGGCATTATTACTAAAGACTAATTGGACTGCGAAAGTATGCAAAATTAAGTTAAATTACATGCAATAATTCGTAGCATGTTTTCATATATTTCCAATAGATCACAGAAGTAAGTTTCATCAATAAAACAATAACAAACTATTCAGAACAATTCGGTTTACGGAAATGATAACAAAAGTGAATTGCCTATTCCCATCTTTTGCTTTCTTCTAATTTCATTTATACGCAGCTGTAATATAAGTTGTATTGAATGTAATGAAACCATGTTTTAGGAAAGTTAGCAATTAAGACAAAAATTTGCTGACGTATTTCATTACTCATTTATTTGTCAGTTAGTTTCTAAATTTCAGAACCAAAGAACGTATTTTGAATTTTAATTGGCAAATATTCTTGCGATAATAAACCTTTGCCTCTTGAATTGTAACTGTTCCTGCTCCCAGAAAAGCGCGCCAAGAACAGCAGAGGAGGTTATCTGAAAGAGCGTGTTGTAACAAGTTTTAAGATTTATCACTTTTTTCATAGATCATATCGTCCTCAGTCCCTCCATCAAGTTTGATACCCCAGTCTCAAATAATTTACTGACAATTTCCATATTCACTGAGTCCAATGGCCTTTCGATCCAATTGCAGGTTTCCTGATCATCCCAGTAGTGGTCAAATCCTTGTCCATCATTGGTCATCCTGTATGACAAAGCCTTAGCATGTAAAGATCATCTCCGAGAAGAATCCTGTTAGAAGTGAAGTCGTAAAAGACGCATTTCCAATAATGATATAGTTTAGAATTGTAAAAAATATTAGTAGACAAGAGGTGATAACAAACACTGAAAGAATCTCGTTGAATTAATTTCTCTATTAAAATGAAATGTATACCATGCACGCATCAGTGTATATATTTATTCCAGTAGAATGAAATCCCCAATCCAATAATTCGCAAGTCGCTGCTATATAAACCAAGCTAGAAATCACTTGAAATCATAATTATTCAGTGATTGCTACGAAATACTTTGAATAATGTCGTTTCCAACCAAACGTTCAATTGTGATTTACGAAGTTAGTTCTATATCAATATTCTTCAAGTCGAAATAATTGCATTTACTTTAATTCGATAATAAATTTGGTGATTATACTTTTAGATGGTTTACCTTGTAGCAATAACTTTTGGTTTAATGTCATCTGTACTAGCTGCACCCGCAGATTCAGGATATAATCTCTACGAAGAGCCTAAGGAAGTGAAACATATTCCAATATTAAAGCAACATTTTGAACAATATCATGGGGGCTTCCAGCACAGGTAATTTTGCATTGAAACATAAAATGCAAAAGAAAGTTGAGGAAGTGTAAATACTATATAACATCGAATGGTTCTAATGCGGTGTAATTTGACTTAACAACTATTAGGTCATTAAAATTGGATCATCTTTAAATGAGTATAATTCTTTAACTAGTGCCTAGGTTCTTGTAACCACATATGACGCGAAACGTGAATAAAATTAGAATATAGACAAGTTTACTGATCAAGCATGCACTGAGCCATTTCAATTTCACGAAAGTATTTTATTACACGAGTACGAATTAAGTTCTTCGCTATCCGGAAAATTTATTCGATTCGCTTGCATTACTTGCTTAATAATTGTTTACAATTACCTTCACTTTGAACAGCTTCGAGTCAGGCAACGGAATCCACGTCCATGAACATGGATTCTTTAAAGAAAGTGCGGACAAGAAACACGAAACTCTGGTTCAGCAAGGAATAATCACTTACCATGATGAGCATGGCCATCCCGTCACCTTGACTTATATCGCTGATGAAAATGGATTCCAACCGCAAGGCGACCATCTTCCCACCCCACCATCGATTCCAGTCGGAATTGCTAAAAGTCTGGAACATCTTCAAGTCCATCACGAAGAAGTGGCTCCCGTTTCTAACTACTATGAGCCACCTAACGAACATTATTAACCTTTCTTAAGATTGTTATTGATCATTTCAAAATGTTATTAAATACTAGTGAAGTACCCAGCGATTGTTATTGTAGTGCCGTTTGTCATGAAAGGTGTTGGTTTTTTGCTATAACTTTCGAACCATTAGGTTTTTGCCAATTGTTTTTCCTTCCACATTATCCCAGGAATACACGGAACATTCCCAACATTCAATTTCGATCGAATTATTTATAATTATGGAGGAGATCGCATACATACACACAGACGAACAGAAAGACCGACAGACAGACAGCCATATCATTTTTTTTATATATAGATTTAATTTGTTTATTGCGTTTACGTATATGAGCATATATTCGCATCGTTTCTGTTTTCGATTCATTCCGAAAACAATTGAATGAAGTTGTGCAACGAACGCAATTTCGTTTCAAATTCATTTAACAAAATTGAAGATTGCTACAAGTGATTCAATGCAAATGCGGCAAACGGAGAATGGATTGTCATTCAGATCATGCGATTTGTTAATTAACATTCATGTACAGTATTGCACAAAACTGTACCGCCGGCGGATGTAATTTGTTGATAGATGCGAACCAAATTCTTCTGCTGAGATGGGAGCACATGATTGCCGATCTAAAGCATATTTAAATTGCGATGTTTTCGTCTTCTAGCTTCAATCCCAATAGAGCCATCAAACTGTTAAAGTAATCAGTGACGTAATCGGTGATCAATAAAGACCCAAAATGAAGATGGTGCGTCGAGTGAATTAGAAGCAGGATGCTGATTAAATGCTAAACATGTTTCAGATTGTCGCAATTTTGTGTGCATTGGTAATTGCAGGCTGTAATTCGTACCCTGCTGGAAACTCGTTCAATAATAAAAATTACGCACGTCCGGATGATTCGAAAAACGCTAAAATTATTCAACAGGACTTCATCAACACTGGTAACGGATATAATTTCTTGTGAGTATGAGGTTTGGCACAAATCCCGAAAATACCATTTCGATTCTCGTTTGTATTCAAATGTTGAAGATACCAAACGAGTGATGGAAGTGCAAGGGAAGAAAAGGCTGAACTGAAGAATCCTGGTACGAAAGATGAGTCTTTAGTTGTGCAAGGTTCCTTTTCATACGTTGGAGCTGATGGCCTAACTTATACCATTGCATACATCGCAGATGAGAACGGATTCAGACCCACTGGTCAACATATTCCAGCTTTGCAGTCCTAATTCATGTGATTTGTTACCTAGATAAGTGGATTTTTTAAATTTTCATTGAATTTATACAAACTTAACTTCATTAGGTATCATTTCATGTAAAACTAGTACATATGTCAATAAAGAATCATTTGCGAGAGAATGAAATGGATTTTAAAGATCATATCATGTACGAAATAATGCGGAAAACGTGCAAATTCTTGTTGACTTGATTGACTTGTCGAATGCCAGCATCTGCTGCAGTTGAAGAAAGTGGAAATGTTTGGAATAAAAATCATGCATGTAATGATATGGACTCTTACAACACGATAATAAACATGATTGCAATGAACTGTAGTACTACTAGAAACTACTAGAAAGAGAGTTGCAGATTCGTCTGCCGTTTGCTAAGATGGCGACTGGCTGTATAAAAGTCAGAAATGCGCGGGTGGATCTTGTCAGATTACTCTTGCTTGCATTAAGTCATCTTATTCGCAATTGAATAAACAACAGTGTTTCATTCAGAATGAAACTTGTAAGTAATTAAATTAATTAGTTTTTCTGTTATGATTTACGATGTATATCCAATAAGTTTAATTTAAAATTTTAAAATTTTAATTGAGCAAGTTTAATTACAATCAATGTGTTTTAGCAATTTTGTGCATTAACTTTGATAGCAATGACTGGACGAGTTTTGTCAAGGCCACAATCCCCAGATGCTGATGCTGTGCTAACAAAGTACGACTTTGATAACGAAGAAGATGGAGGATACAAATATTCGTACGTTTAGCAGCATCCGCATATAATTCGAATGATTACAAATTATGCTACAATCCTAGTTGGACTTCGTCCAATGGCATAACTCGTGAGGAGGTCGGTGAAATTGTAAATGCAGGCACAGATGAAGAGTACATTGTTGTTCGTGGATTCTACTCATATCCGGCGCCTGATGGGACCATCATTGCGGTTGCCTATTCGTCGTATCCTGAATATGGATTCGAAGCTCAAGGCGAGCATTTAACCGGTTCGGCTGGAACTAAAAAGGAACCAGCACTGGGAATTCCTTCGGCTGCGCTGGCAAGTTTAGCTGGCGCTTCTGGACTTGGATAATATTACAATATCGACAAATTTTAATCAATATTCAAAAGCGTACCAAGTATTCGTGCTTATCACTGCCAAAACAATGATTGAATTACTCAATACGTCTATTTGGATTATGCTTGCATAATTAACGTCTAAACGCAGCGAGTTTCAAAAGTTTAAAGTTGAAGACTGAAGTAACCGCTCACATTCCTCTTATGCAATTGCAAAAAAGTTGTTAATACGGAAGTACTGCATCACATTATCACATATGGACAAATTGTTCGCATCTGCTGACATAATGCGTATAATTTTATAGCTTTTACTCACGATGAATAGGCATGAGGTCAAATGATTTTCATGTTGGAATTCATAAAATTATCAATTCCAAAAATCAAATATAACCTCTCCATATATGCATTACTATATTACAAATAGATATTAAGCAATAAGTCAACCCAATTTCGAGCTTAAACATTAAAAAAACAATTTACCAAGCTCCAAATTATACAACTTGAAAACAAGAGAATTGAGGGTGCATTTCATTTTTCTATTATAATAAAATGTGTATTATTCTTGTAAATCTATTCCGGAAAAATATCATCGTAAGCAACATTTTCTACGATTCGATTGGCTAAGTCCAGAAGTATCTCATTGCATTTTGATTCGAATAGAGGTGTTACAATTTGAATTAACTCGTGACTGTTCGCATTTAAAAAATCATTAATTGCATCATCTGTAAGAAAATACATACATACTATATATACATAAATATTAGAACTTGATGGTGTGATAGCTTCTCTTCTCCTTTGAGAAGATACCTTTGAGAAGATATCTAACATGTCCTGTATACAGGGCCGGCTCTAGGATTTTAGCGCCTAGATGCAGAACCGTAGTCGGAGCCCTTAAAGGCAATTCCTGATACAAATATGTTAGAATATTTCAGGTTGCCAAAATACAAATGCAGAGAGGTCTTATAGTTCCCCTATATAGAAGCTTCCACCTGGAGCCGGCTCTGCATGTAACCACCGATAGGAAGGGACAGGAAAGGTCAATAGTCCTTGAAATATACAATACATAAGTGAATATTAATAACATGTAATCACTCACTTATTTGCTTATTATTTTTGACAATGTTATCCAATTGGATCCTTAGTTCGCCAATGTCTAGTTTTATGTCAAGATTGGTAAATTGTAATTGTTTTCCCAATTTGCCTTCAAAAAGGTGTCCGTTAAGAATAGCTACAGCAGCGCCGTCTAAAATGTGTTCGCTAATAAGAAATGTTTACCACTGACGTATTCTGGAGCACCTACTTAATTCCATTGTGTAATTTCCAGCACCTTGGAGACGCAAAGCAAATAGTAAGACGTCAATAATGTAATTTCCTCTAAATTCCATAATTGGAAACGTTGCTTCAAGATTAAAGGCATAGTTCTCCGCATCCCAACTTTATCAAATTAATTATTATAAATTGACGATAAATCAAATTGCCAAATAACAAATTTTCGTTTATAATTACTTAATCATGCCATACATACCGTAATTTATCTATGATGAAATTACTCGTACCATAGGCATCCACATTCATCAACCTTGCGTAAATATTTGGTACTTCCCAGATGAGATCGTCCATGTGGAACGGTTCTAAACTGGGCAAGTTAATTTCCGGAATTCCGACACGTAGATATGGTCGCAAGTCATCGATAGAATGTATTATACACTCGCTCACATTTGGATCATTGCGATGGCAAACATGAATGTAACTTGCTAGGCAAACAGGGGAGAATGCAATAATTAAATATTGAAATAGAAAAATAACTTACGAATTTCTGTAGCAATAATTACGTTAATTGCGCAATGCAACATAGCAATATAATGCAATACAGTGATGAGGTACAATGCCATGTTGCTTTAGATATAAATATATAGGGGAAAAATAGAATTTCTATGTATATATCCAAATAGCGATTAATTTCATTTAGTAAGCACTCTGTTGGAATGATAGATTCACTTATATTGATGGCGACAAAGAATTGACTTGTGTTTTAATATCAATTCGCGTATTTGTCACCCAATAAAAAGATGAAACGAAATATAATTACATATAATTAGATTGCGAATGAGGAGGAGAATAACAAGTATCTCGATAAGCGAAAAATTTATTGTACAATTAATTATAGTTTCAAGCAAAATTATAGAATCTCATTAATATTTATCAAATTTTTTTACAAGAATATATTTTAAATCTATTTATATATCTGTTCACCCTAGATTAAGTTTTATTCTAATGTTAACTATAGTATTTCAAGCAGTATAAGTCAATTTATAGAAGAGTAAACAAAAATATTAGCGGCATTAATTATTAATTATTATACGTACCAACATAATTAGGTACAATAATTAGTACCCTTGGTAAAGAGGACATTACAGATATAGACATAAACTCTTAAAAAATACGTTTATCGCATTCGCTGGCAGAAAAGCAACACATTTTTCACAGGGACTACGATTATCTAATAATAGCGATTGCCGAAGGGTCGTTGAGGCGAATAGACATTCTGTGATTGGTAGACAGGTGTCTTTATTCCTGTAAATCTATTCTGGAAAAATATCATCGTAAGCAACATTTTCTACGATTCGATTGGCTACGTCCAGAAGTATCTCATTGCATTTTGATTCGATTAAAGGTGTTGCAATTTCAATTAACTCATGACTGTTCGTATTTAAAAAATCATTAATTGCATCATCTGAAACAAAATACATATATACTATATATACAATATTATTAGAATTTGATTGTGTGATAGCTTCTCTTCTCCATTGAGGAGATACTTGGGAATAAACCTGCAATATAACATGTCTTGTAAAGAGTAACGGCTTTAGGATTTTAGTACCCCGATGCAGAACAGTAATCGGCGCCCCTTAAAGACAATTCCTGATACTAATGCAATGATACGATGCAACGCATCGATTGCTTCTAACTGGAGCCGGCCCTGCATGTAACCACATGTAGGAAGAGATAGTAAAGGTCGATATTTCTTACAATACACAATCTCTATATATAAAAATGAATGCATGTGTGTGTGTGTGCGTGTGTGTGTTATTGATTTACTCCTAAAATACAAACTATTCGATGGAAATGAAATATTGAGCATGTTTCGTATACTTCTGGGACACCCACTAACGCAAAGGAAAATTCAAGGAAACTCATGGTTCGAAAGTTATAGCGAAAAAACAAACACTTTTCACGACAAACGACACGGCAATACCGCTCGAATGCCGTCTACTGCGCATGCGTCGTCGTCCGTTGCCAAGCAACGTTTGTTTTCCGACCGAAAGCGCACGGGAATGAATTCTCCATACCATATCAAGTAGGCTGAGACAGCGGGACACGACACTGCAAACCGATTGCTAACAGGTGCAGATGTGCAAATATGTA
This sequence comes from Labidoglobus nevermanni, assembly GCA_025447835.1. Classification (NCBI taxonomy): domain Eukaryota; kingdom Metazoa; phylum Arthropoda; class Insecta; order Coleoptera; family Staphylinidae; genus Labidoglobus; species Labidoglobus nevermanni. The sequence goes on from JAOEHK010001426.1 coordinate 31,253, forward strand.
GTGAACTAATCTATGAAATCCTCTACGAAGTTTCCGGATAGCGAATGGTCGCAGAAATGAGTAAGAATTCAAACATAACCTCTTTTCGGCCAATGTCAAGCAATAAGTTAACAAACTTCCCATTAATTAATAGCCCCTTGGGCTAATGAGGACCATGGGCTGACGATGAACGAGCTCGCCACACAGTTTCCGGAGGTGTCGCGGAAGACTTTGTTTAAGATCGTTACCAATAAGCCCAAGACCTCACGAAATCGCTAGGAACGTGGTGTGCATGTGCGATTCAACCGCGAAGGCGAAGCATTCCTCAGCCAAATCGTGGTGGGTGTGGATTAGCTACATTAGCTAGCAGAACAGCGACGACAACGATGGCTCGGACGGAAGAAATCGAGGAAGTCGTAGCCAATCGATTGCTAACAGGTGCATGGGTAGATGTGCAAATTGCAGTAAAACCCAAGCAACGCTGGGTACTCCACTAATATATAAATAAATATTAATAACATGAAATCACTCACTTATTTGCTTATTATTTTTGACAATGTTATCCAATTGGACCCTTAGTTCGCCAATGTCTAGTTTTATGTCAAGATTGGTAAAGCTTAATTGTTTTCCCAATTTGCCTTCAATAAGGTGTCCATTAAGAATAGCTACAACTGTGGCGTCTAAAATATGTTCGCTAATTAGAAATGTTTACCACTGACGTATTCTGAAGCACATACTTGCACCCAATGTGTAATTTCCATTACCTTGGAGACGCAAAGCTAGTATTAAGACGTCAATAATGTATTTTCCTCTAAATTCCAGAAATGGAAATGTCGCTTCAATGTTAAAGCCATAGTTCTCCGCATCCCAACTTTATCAAATTAATTATTATAAATTAACGATAGATCAAAGTGCCAAATAACAAATTGTTGTTTATAATTACTTAATCATACCATACATACCGTAATTTATCTATGTTGAAATTACTCGTACCATAGGCGTCCACATTCATCAACCTTGCATAAATATTTGGTACTTCCCAGATGAGATCGTCCATGTGGAAGGGTTCTAAACTGGGCACGTTAATTTCCGGAATTCCGACACGTAGATATGCTCGCAAGTCTTCGATAGACTGTATTATACACTCGCTCACATTTGGATCATTGCGATGGCAAATATGAATGTAACTCGCTAGGCAAACAGGGGAAAATGCAATAATGCAATGTTGAAATAGAAAAATAACTTACGAATTTCAGTAGCAGTAATTACGTTAATTGCGCAATGCAAGATAGCAATATGATGCAATACAGTGATGAGGTTCAATGCCATGTTGCTTTCGATATATAAAATGGGGAAAAAATAGAATTTCTATGTATATATACAAATAGCGACTAATTTCATTCAGTGAGCTCCGTGTTGGAATGGTAGATTCACTTATATTGATGGTGACAAAGAATTGACTTGTATTTTAACATCAATTCGCGTATTTGTCACTCAATAAAAAGGTGAAACGAAATATAATTACATATAATTAGATTGCGAGTGAGAAGGAGAATAACAAGTTTCTCGATAAACGAAAATTTTGTTGTACAATAAACTATAGGTTCACGCCAAATCATAGAATCTCCTTAATATTTGAAGTAAAAGAATTGTACAAGAATAAGTTTTAAATCCATTTAGTTATCATTTTACCCAAGATTATGTTTTAGAAAACGTATAGAAAAGTAAACAGAACTATTAGCGGCATTAATTAGTTCTAGGTGTTTTCTCACTACAACTGTTGCTATTGCACTACCATTATTTTCACATTCTCTGCTAAAAAAATACGCATTTACAAATGATACAGATATTACTCGTTGGGAAAATTTTTCAATTCATAATTTTCGCTATTCGGGAAAAACGACATCGTAAGACACGTTTTCCACGATTCGATATGCAAACTCTCTCATTTGAACATTGCTAAAGTGCATTTGTTTTCCAAGTCCACTTTCAAAAATGTGTTCTTTCATAATTAGCTCAATTTTGCTGTCCCTAAAATTTATTCATCATGTATTATGATAGTTTCAACATTGTGGTAGTCGTAAAAGGAGGATGTATAATTGGCCCAAATTACTTACTTCCATCAATGGTATAATCTCGGCTCCCTTAATATACAGTCCAAATAATGCAATGCAATGAAGGATGTGTTACTGCAATGTTTACATCCAAACTGTATCAAGTTAGTAATAATTATAACGCTAGTTGGGCCGTTGGCAACGAATTCAAGCAGTTGTTATTAAAAGTGAGAGAATCTTTTACATTTAAACATTTAAACGGAGTATAGGTGTGTAGTGTATATATGTGTTTGACGCTGCATTGCAATAACTTCGCAATTAAGTGAAAAAATAAATTATGCTTGTATTAATACTATGCTATTATTAATACTGTACACTTATTAATAATCATATATCATACTAACAATGCTGGAATAATTATTATTTATACAACATTGTATCGTGATTTCGGTTTTCTCTGATTTCTTGTTATTTTTAGGTTTTCAGCAAATTTCTTGTTTCACCCATCATTCTATTTCATTATTCCATTTTATTTTTTCAATTGTAACTCCATATGACAAATCACAGCTGGATAGGCCAGGAATGCCCGTTGAATCTTGTATGAGCAGAAACATCAATATATAATTCAATGCAATATTTTAGAATCATAATTTGTATTATGGGCGATGTATAATACATAAGGTCGGGCATCTTTCGATGTGTTAACGTCATTGCCAACAAGGGCAACCACATTATGCAATTTGCGCAATTATATTCAACAGTTTGTGACAATTTGTGAAAGTATATTGCGGAGTTGGTCCTATTCAAACAGAAATATTTTAAAAATTGCCCAACATTTTCGATCTGTTTGCATTACTGAGATATTTTTCACATAAATCATTGATAGCATTAAATTACTGACTTATTGCCTTATTATGTTTAATAATGTCATGAATATGAATGTTATATCGTTAAAAGTAACAAATTCAGAAACAATTTTATTTTTGGTCTCATTCTACAGTTACTATCCAAGTGTTCTTTCCAAATATTCAGAATTGTAATATTTACCGCATTTTGTGGACTATAAAATGCAGCAAAGAATAAGACTCAAGCAACTTTTAGCACATTTTTATCAAAAACACAAAAATAACGCATGTTGGTATACTAATCATATTCTCCAAGAAACTCCCCATCAGTGGTGTCAAGATCACTCATATTACAATTACCAAAACATCATGCCAGTTATCAACAATAGACTCGTTACTTTTTTCCTCTCAAAGGATTTAATCTTCAATGAATCCCATTTCCTCTCCCTATTTGCATTCTCCAATTACAGGCTTCCCGACTTCCCTAGTTAAGCTCAAATCCTTGGTAGCATTAGTCACCAAAGATGCAAAGCATCTCTGAGGTTAGGCCTTAACTACTTATGGAGCCTTCGCGATAACAGCTTAGTGTTATATCATATACAGGGACTATAGGAGGTCCCTGAAGAAACGCTACTCCCAAACCGGGAGAGCCAACGTGTGACCCGCCCACAAAGGCCACTGATTGGACCCGCGCAGGACCTACGGAAGGAATGCAGGGGCCATTTCTCCGAAGTTTCCAATTTCTAATATATAAGATATTTCAAAGATTGTATAAGGATCTTTGATTCAATCAATACTTTTAAACAAACGTATTAATGAAAAGCGAGCTTCTCCATGATGAATTCTGTTAAAAGTATAGACCTCTTATAGTCCGTACAATATGGTACATAATAACTAAAAATAATCACAGTGGCAATTATTTAATTTTGTGTGACTCCTAGCCCATTAATAAAATTGATTTCTCCTCATAATGACGCTAAGATACGAAATATGAAATATAATTGGCCTTATAAAATTCGAGTCAACAATGACTTTGTATAATGTGTCTATTGGAATTTGAACAACTGCAATTCCAATATTGCAAAATTATAAACAGAAGCCATTGATAGTTTTCTCAATTTTCCGAAGTAAAATGATTACAAGCTTGATATGTGAATATATCATATATTGTACATCAACTTATTAATGCTGAAATCATTCTCACTGGCATCCATATTCTGCAACCATCTGCTCAATACAAATTATAAAAGTTGTTTTATAAGAATTCGGCCAATATGCAAATGTTCAGTTGCGGGATTTCCCGATAATTGTAATAATGAGTCACCTTTAAATGAATCAGATTCCATACAGCATTTGAACAATTTCATCCGCATCTTGTACAATAGATAATTAATTATTCCTTAAAATTAATGAAAGACTGAAAACTTTATTAAAACGTCTACAATACTAATTAATTTTTATACGGTCTGCTACTAACTTCACTAACTAACTAACATAACTGGAAATAACATTACATGGGAATTCCTGCTAACTTTTTTAATTATTAAACGTACCAATATAATTAGGTACAATAATTAGTACCCTTGGTAAAGAGAACATTAAAGATATTGAAATATACTCTTAAAAAATACGTTTATCGCATTCGCTGGCAGAGAATCAACACATTTTTCACATAGACTATGTTTATCTAATAATAGCGATTGCCGAAGGGTCGTTGAGGCGAGTAGACATTCTGTGCTTGGTAGACCGGTGTTTGCGGGACACGATTTCCGTATGCAATCAAATTGAGCGATTTCTGTATAGCATCCGGAATGGGTGGCGGCGTTGGCAGATGAGCTCCTTCCGCCCGGAAGCCGTTTTCGTCAGCAACCCAATTCACGGAGATCGGAATTCCCTCCGGAGACGTATACGAATACGAACCTTGGGCGACTTCGCCTTCAGCTTGTGTTCCCGCGTTCTTCAGGTATCCTTGAGCTTGGGCTTGTTGTCCATCGCCCGTTTGGTAACTAGTTTTAGTAGCAATTAACAAAATCATGAAACACATCATTTACATTGCTTCTTAGAAACTTACCTGTACCGATACGAACCATCGGGATTAATTTCGTTTGTTTCCGACACAATTGGCACAAAATTACGGCTCTGATATTGTGGATACTGTTGATATAGCGGATATTGTTGTTGGCCGAAGTAGGTCTGAGGGGCGGCAAATGCTGCAGCCAGAATGCAACAAAGTGGCAACTGAAAATGCATAAATGTGACAATATGTGCATATAACTGGCAATTAAATGTAAATTATTACAACAACAATTTGCATTGATCGGTAATTACGATCAAGACGTGTTTATGATTCAATTATGTAAACAATAGCATCTCTGCATATATTCTCAGCGTGGGAAGTTACGTTTCCGATGCTAAAAAAGTGCGCAACATAAAATAATTGACAATGTAATGCTCTACCTGAAGAAAAAGTCCATTTTCCATTGAAAACTAACAGTTTATGTATTGCTTAATGATAATGGCTACTAAATATGGATATTCACTTAAGCAATTATAAAGATATATGACACATCTTTACAATGACCATTACAGTACACAGATGCAGGATTTTCCACATTTCCACATTGCAAAGCTGACAAAGTCTTTAGCAATATATTAACATATTGATTAAAATTTGTAATTATTGTCTCTTAATGGACGTTGCTTCAATGGCAATAATGTCATTCTTTCTAGTAGGAGGATAAAACATTGTATAATAAACAAATTTTAAAGAAAAATTATAAATTAAATGAAATAGATGAAAATAAACTTACTAATTGCATTTTTGAAGCAGTTGTTGTGAATTCCTATGAGAATTACAAGAGCACAATGGCGCACTTGAAGAAGTTTTGACAATACGACGCATGAACAAATATCGCCGCTTTATATTGTTTATAATCTTCCCGCTCCGATCCATTCGCTGCTAATAGCAATGTTAACTTCAGCGGACGCCACCCACCCCTGATCGCGAATCCAATCTGCATTGCAACATCCGTTGACCAAGTTGCTAAGACATCATGGCATCATGGCTAAGACATGGTGGCAGAGGTCATGGCTGCAGAATTTCACGATGAAGAACTGCGCCGATTGTTCTTATTTCGTCTCGCTTTTCAGCCATTGCTAATTTGTTGCTATCGAAAGTTGAAAACATGGTCTTATTGCGTTGTTCGCCTGTTATATTTAACTATTATATCATCACGCTGGATATGAATACCGAAATGAGCATTTGTCCGCCATCTTCATCTTCGTGAAGCAATCCAAACGCATTCCGATGAATCGATCGCAATCAATAACTAATCGTCATGAAATTGGATCAAATTCTAAACATCAGGTGCGTCCGATCATAGCTTTTCGACATCGCTGCCAATCAACCTGAGGTTATGGGCGCATTCAAATATTCATCCATTGTTAAAATGGCGAAAATTCCATCAATCGCGGTTGCGACACATCAATGGAAACACTTTAGCATTCGAATGCTAATTTCACTTGTAGCTAGACTGTTTTGTTGTGCAAATATTATTAATTCAGGAATCTGACTTCGAAGAATGGCATATTTTCGAATTTTTACAATATGTGCATATGCATGAGATTTGTGATTTATTGCTGCAGGCCATATGCATCTGCTCAATGATAATTATGACCACATAGAGTGTAATCAAAGTAGTAAAAATAACGCAATTATACAAAACAAACGCGCACGTTCGCAATCGTCTACAAAATTCTTCCATTTTTGTTTATTGCCTTGCAATAACACTATCAATCATTGAAAAACGCTCATAATTTGCCTGAAATTATATCGTGCACGAAACTCCCATAAATCTGCCAGAATTTGCCGTGTCAATTACGGGATAATTATTATTGCCGATAACACTAAAATTTTATTGGTTTGCTTTCCAGAGAAGTATCGGATGAAACATGTTTCTAAGTAGATTTAACCATAAACGAATTAGCGAATTTGCGAATTGCGTAACAACTAGACCCACAAATAAATTATTTAAATCAGTGGTCGGGGGGTCCAGGAGGCAGGGGCGTAGCGTGGGGGGTGCGGTGGGTGCGGTCCGCACCGGGCGGCACAATTAGAGGGCGGCAAAATGTTAATAATTGGTATGATACAGTTCATACATGGCATGTAGATACAACAATCATAGGCCAGCAGCCTGCGAAAATCACAATTTTATGCCGACTTTGTGCATTTTCTG
>JAOEHK010001437.1:5647-15807 GCA_025447835.1 Labidoglobus nevermanni
CAGGAACTGGTACGTTCCACCAATGACCTGTATCATACCAATTATCAACATTTTGAGGCCCTCTAAATCTACCGCATCCCTCACGCTATGTTATTGGGTTTGTTTCTTGAGGCTTTCTATTCCTATTTGCAATGGCGACGTCTTTTCATTGCAGTTCACTAGAGACAAGTATGAAAATATTCTGCTTGGCACCAAGGGCGTTGTTTCGTTTGTAATGGATGTTGAGCATCAAATCTGCATCATTCGCATCCTCTCATCCGGAACGGTGAAAACGGTGGCGGAAGCCATTCGCAACATTGCGGGCATTGTGCCGATGGTTGTGATCAGAAACAAGCATGGCGTGCAGGTGCAATGTCTGCCATTACGAAATGCAGGAACTGAGTGCGACTTGTTGCAGGAGCGAATTAATCCGTTGGAGGTAAAGTCAATTGAGCGTATTGCAAGACAAGACGATTCGATGCTGAATCAGTCCAAGTTTGGCGCAACGGTCTCGTTCTTTAGCGATCGTCTGCACCAAACCAAGGATACGATTATGGATGTTGTTAATTTGTGGAATAAACATTTTTATTGGTAATTTATAAATGATAATAAAGCTTTATTGAATGCTGTGCAATTATTTGCGCCTAGTTTACGAGCGTTCGTCTCGATAATGTTTTCAAATTATCTACGATTTAAATTTACATAATTATTCAGCGATTCAGCCAGCGAAATTCGAATTTGCGTCGCCAAACTGCGCTGAAAGCGACATCTTTGTGACAAATGGCCAAGTTGTGCAGCTACTAAAGTTTATTTCCGTTAGTTGAGTACTTTAAATTACTTTGATGAACTAAAACCAGGTTGTTAATCATGCAAATTGTTAAAAATCTCGAGTCCGATTATTCACGTGATTAACATAATTGGGAAATGAATGTGGCACACTTCGAAACACGCAATAAACCAACTTGTTAGCGTAATTATTCATCTAAACGGCTGTGAAATGCAATTTTGCGTTCTCAAAACTAGGAACGACATCTTTGTGTCACGTAGTGAACTCATTTTCCATCTTTGTAATTTTTATATGTTTGAAAGTTTGCGGCACTTGAATCAATTTAAGAAGAACTTTAGGAACGCATTCATTGCACTGAATAAACGTTGATTGGATTAAAGTTCATTCGTGGAATGAAAGTAACAAAATCAGTTTGCGAGTGCTGTTCAGAGCAATTGATCAAAAAGTATGAACCGGATTATTTGCTTCATTGGTGTTATTGGGAAGTGAATTGAAGTGGGTCATGTTTGTCTTGTTTAATTTTCCATAATTATTCAATCATAACGCTTGCGAAATGCGAATTTGCGTTCGCGAAACAGGAGGCGACCTCTCTGTGTCAAGCGACGAACCCGGCAAAACCTCAATAATTTTCAAATGTTTGAAAGTTTGGTGCTCATTCAAACGAATCTTGCAGTATTTCCTGTTCGTGCATTGGTCAAATACACGTAATCAATGTTGATTAGGTCGAAGTACATTCGTGGAATTAAAGTATAAAAAAGTAGAGTTTGAGCTAGCAATTGATAACAGTTTTGAGGTCGATTATTCGCCTGATTGGCGTAATTGGTTTGTGCATTGAAGTGGGACACGTTGGCGCAATCAAACATGTAATAAAGCAGCTTGCTGGTGTCATTAAGTCAGCCTGCGATCGTCGCCGTTCGAAGTTCAATAATATGTGAGATAATCGCGGCCATTGCCGACAAATCGCTCTTTCTTTCGGTTAAAGGGATGCGCGGGGTAGGATCGCTGGTCGGCGCGATCGATGAGGGTACCTCAAGTGCGCGCTTCATCCTCTTCGAAGCCGGGACGCCGCGCGTTGTGGCGCAGCATCAGATCGAGTTGGCCAAGATCTATCCGCAGCAGGGATGGGTGGAACAAGACCCGATAGAGATCCTCAATGCCGTGACCACTTGCATCGAGCACGTGCTGGCGCAACTGCGCGACTTGGGTCGCTGTGTCGACGAAATCGCATCCGTTGGGGTCACGAACCAGCGAGAATCGACCATTGTCTGGCACAGAGAGACCGGGGAGCCATTGCACAACTCGATCGTGTGGCAGGATATGCGCACCAGCTCCACCGTCGACCACCTGCTGGACACCGTCCCAAATCGCACGCGCAACCAGAACTACCTGAAGCCCCTCTGTGGCCTTCCGTTCTCGCCGTACTTCAGCGCCCTGAAGCTGCGCTGGCTGCAGGATAACGTGCCCAAGGTGGCCAAGGCGATCGCCAGCGGAACATGCCTCTTTGGCAATGTGGATACGTGGATCATCTGGAACCTGACGGGCGGACCTAATGGCGGCATTCACGTGACGGACCCATCGAACGCATCGCGCACCATGTTGATGAACATTGCGTCCTTGGCATGGGACAACAAGTTGCTCAACTTCTTCGCCATTGATAAGCGCATACTGCCTGAGATCCGCTCCAGCTCGGAGGTGTACGGACGATGCAAGGGCGGTGGTCTTGATGGGGTGGCGATCGCGGGCTGCTTGGGCGACCAGCAGGCAGCCATGGTTGGCCAGCAATGCCTTAGGAGCGGACAGGCCAAGGCCACCTATGGTACCGGGTGCTTCCTGCTCTACAACACGGGCGGAACACCTGTGGATAGCAAGCACGGATTGCTGACCACGGTCGGGTACCAACTGGGTGTAAATGCGCCTCCGGTCTACGCTCTGGAAGGATCGGTCGCAGTTGCAGGCGCTACGCTTTCCTGGCTGCGTGATAATATGAATATCCTGCCCCATTTTGGGCGCGCACAAACGCTTGCCAATGAGGCAGCGACGAGTTCCGGAGGTGATGTGGTCTTTGTGCCGGCGTTCTCCGGTCTCTATGCGCCGTATTGGGAGCAGAACGCCAGGGGGTAGGGCAAATAGAGGGGGGAAGCTGCATGGAACCTAATCCAGCCTGTTTGCAGCGTCATATGTGGAATCTCGGAGGAAACCACTAGTAACCATATAGTCAAGGCCGCCTTGGACGCAGTCTGCTTTCAAACGCGAGATGTCTTGGAGTCGATGAACAAGGACTACGGAAGCAGGCTGAGGAGCCTGCAGGTTGATGGCGGAATGACTGCAAATGCCACGCTGATGCAACTGCAGGCGGATTTAACTGGGGTGGCTATTGTCAAACCGGATATGGCGGAGAGCACCGCGTTGGGTGCGGCAATGGTGGCAGGACGAGCTGTGGGCGTGTGGGACATTCAGCCAAATGGCATGGAAATTCCGAGCACCACATGGTCACCCAGGTTCAGCGAGAATGAGCGCGATGTCCACTACAGCAGATGGAAAATGGCCATCGAGCGCGCAATGGGTTGGAATAACCAATCATAAGTCATTTGACAATCGAAATTTCGCATGATTCCCTTGTAATAATTTCGGAGAAAATTGCGGTCTTGTTGGTAGCCAGAATCGAGTTCAGATAGTTTCCCAATGAATTAATGAGCAGAAATATAGCTTAAGTCAGAGACTGTTTTCTTAATGGAAAGGACGGGTATTCCCCGTCCTTTTCGTTTCGCGGGCCTTGGGTTGGCCGTCCCTGGTTTAAGTAATAGAACGAGTGAAAAGGGTAAAAGGGTATGATATTAATAATATTGATTCTGCCAAATGTATAAAAGGATGTTGAGCAATATACGCATTTTAACGTTTTATTCTATATTTGTGACTAACATGACGCATTGATAAGATAAATTCACTGATAAGATAAGATCTGAGAGCAGATGCGATGCGTTCCAATTTCAGATCATGTTCAGTTCTACCATTCCACAAATTAAGACGCAAAATGAAGGTGACAAGATTCGTAACTCTTATCATCATTATTGCAGGTTTGCAATTTTGAAATGCCTACAATATATTGCAACATATTCAATAATTTACTGTTTCTGTTTACAGTAATTATGGCGACATTGACGCAGGAGGCAGAGGCGCGCCGTAAAATCCTGAAAGGACGAAAGACAATCACCCGAACTTACTACAGTGCGTACGGTTACCACGTGTTTAATATCTTAATAGCAAGTTAACCGGTCGGTAGTCGAGGGGTAACCCAGATGGGGCACGGATTTGCCGTTGACTACCGAACGGCCAGTAGAGAGAGGACAGTACGACATCTGAAATGGCAGATGTGGTTGCAGTACGCTCCTCTAGGACTTCCCATCCTATCCCAATAACCTAAACCAGAGGTCGGCAAAGTGACCCCCTAGGGGTCCATTTGCCAAAGGTAGAGGTCTATCTGAGCCAGGGGGTTTATTGGGGGTCGAAGCAAAATCAAAGTTGGTTAACTTTGACCAGCATATTTGCGAGAATGACCATCTTTTTCCTACTTTAATTGTCGTTTTTCCTTGTGTTTGTATGTTGTTTTTTCAAGTGAGTCTTTAATATTCGCATTTCCGTGAATTTACAGTCGATGCCACTTACCACAACGAATACACCCCTCAATCACTGCTAATTGTGTTCTTAATTTGGATTACCGCACTTGATGCACCATTCGACCTAACCTTGAATATCAAACTGAAAAAGGGCGCTGTCAACATTGAATTGGCGGGAAGTCGAGGGCGGATGGTGCACACATGGGTAATTAGCGATTAACAGGCGAGCGTCTTCTATTGAGTAGCGGCAAAGGCTTGAAATTTTAATGGTGAACAAACACGGCGGTTGTTTGTGCAGCGCGTCCACCTAATCCAGAGGTCGCCAAAGTGGGGTCTATAGACCCCCCAGGGCTCTATTTGCCAAAAACAGGGGTCTATCTGAGCCAGGGGGTCTATTGGGGGTCGAAACAAAATAAATTCTTAATATGTTATGCACACATACCGAACTGCGTATGCACTTATAGTTACTTGGTTAACTTTGGTTGTTAGTCTTGATGCTGATGTGTTTTGGCGTTACCTTCATGGTTTTGCATTTGTAGAGGAACCAAACTTGGTTAACTTTGACCAGCATACTTCCGAGAAGGGCCATCTCTTTCCTACTTTAATTGTCGCTGTTCCTTGTGTTTGGAAGTTGTTGTTTCAAGTGAACCTTCAATATTCGCATTCCCGTGAATTTACAGTCGGCCCATCCATGAAGTATTTCTTGGTATATTTTATTACGCCGTCGGTTTTCATGGTAATCATCATCGGGTACACCCGTGCCTGAAGTTTAGATAGTTTTATTTGAAAATTACTTTTATAGGGGGTCGATGTAGATCCCGAAAAATTATATAGGGGTCGACGTTCAAATAAGTTTGGCGATCCCTGACTTAATCGAAGGGATTAGCGGGCAGCCCACCCATGAAGTATTTTCTAGTATATTTTATAACGCCGTCGGTTTTCGTGGTAATCATCGGGTACACCCCGTGCCTGAAGTTTGGATAGTTTTAGTTGAATTAAGTGAAAATTACTTTTATGGGGGTCCATGGAGATCTCGAAGAATTATATAGGGGTCGACGTACAAAATAGTTTGGCGACCCCTGACCTAAACCTAGATTCCCCAAAACTAAGAGGCTGCAAAATCACCTAATCTTAATAGCAAGTTAGCAAAATATTAGTGTTAAATATCTGCCTTCGACATTTCAGATAAGCTCGCACTTCCAGCATGGGCAATTGTTCTTTTGGTTGGAATTGGGGAAATATTCATCGGAGGCATTGCGTTCTTAATCATGTACTACGTGATGCTGAAAGATCGTGATACGTTATCCGGCGACTACTCAGTAGCAACTCAACACGACTTGCGCTAATAAATGGAAATGGCGTCGATTTTCGTTAATTGTATTTCATAAACTCACACTTACAATTTGAATTATATTACAACAAAATATGACATTTATATATGATGTTCATTCCACCTCAGCACACAAAAACATAATGTTGTACATTCTATACAAGAAACAAATGCCTTCCATTCGTGCAATAACAACTCAAGGCATTGCGAGTATTTTGTTCATAAAAACGTGTGCGGAGGTGCGAATGAAGACGACACTTAGATTAGAATGTTGTAAACTTGTTTGGGTGGACATGATCAGCACCATTCCTCATATTCATCCACTAATTGCGAATTCACTCACTGTCCATTAGAATCTTCTTAAATTCTTTCATCGGAAATGTGATTTCACATCTTTGCGGCGTGTTGTAAATGAAGTTGATGTTTCGAATGATGGCATAATTATCGATTTCGATCTCTGACCATCCAGTGTACTAAAATTGAAACGATTATCGGTTCGCCCTTCAATCTATTCAATTCTACACACAATTGAAGTATTCTTATATTTCAAATACGATCCCGCCGAAACGGGTTCGAACTTCTGCAGTAGAGCTTTGCCATCAATTCGCCAGATATGCGGAGGTGTTCCAGAGTCATAGCATTGGACGTCATTTTTGGCCACAACAAAGGCGCCGTTCTGAAATAAGCATGCATTAGTAACTGAACATACTCATTAACAATAATTACAGTAAACGTGATTGGTGCTTGATGAGGCAATCGAACAAATGGTAAATGTTTCGTCGTATATGGTTTCCTCTTCTTCATGCCATTCTGTTTGGCTTTGTCTCCTTGGGAGACATCGTCTTCGGAGCTTGTGTACGTCTTCGGTTTCTTTACCATCCTCACCGACTTTCGCAATACCACATTCTTTTTCTTCGGCTGCAATTGCAAGCAGCAATCTATTGATATGGATAGTGGAGATAATGAAACTTACTTTTTCCATTTTACAATCTTCGTCGGACGTTGTGGGCACATCATCTCCACTATCTGTGTTGCTCATTGCGACTGATACGGTTACATACGCTGCACAGATCTGATTTCGTTATTTTATTGCCATTTGACTATTGCATTGAAAATGGATTTCATTTGTTAGTAGTCAAACAATTCAGATCATATGTATGACACTTTCACTCAGCCCCAAAACTTAAAAACAATCAATAAATATTAAATTGAAATTATCAATGATTAGTCGGCAAATAACAATCTTCATATTTTACTTGAAACATTTATATTTGCTTATATTTAACGTTTTGTTGTATGATTTTTTCGAATAACCATTTAAAGATTGTGGTTATGTTCACAATTATAGAATTTGTTGTAAACGTGTAAACAAGAGTAAGTAAATGCATGAAGACTAATAATTATGAGCAGAATACAGCGAAATGCCCATAGTGACCACGAGAAAACGCAAATCAGTGGCGTCGGATGACAATGCCGAGATCATGGCTCCCAAGAACAAAGTCCATTTGTACGACGAAGCAATGCAAGAGGAAGAAGTGAATTTGGGCAATATTCTATTTGGAGGTACTTCAACGTTCTTGGAAAGCCTGCAGGATGCAGAGAAGGAAGGCAATAACCCTATGGAGACCATAGCAGTTGACTCTGGGATAGGAGAATCCGGTACGGACAGCGATGAGAGCGAGAAACTGAAACCTGCCTGGATTGACGAGGACGATGACGGAATCGACGTGGGTAATGCACTTAATGCCCAAGGACGCACATTGCCTGATGGAGGAGTTAATAGTAGATCGAATCAATATTCGAATTTACTGCGAGAGAAATTCGTTTCGATCGTTGGCACACCGAAATGGGCGGAAATGGGGACATCGCAACGACCGGAATGCGATGATGACGAAGTTATCCTTCGAACGGCAGGCGTTGTCCATGAAGTGCGCTCGACACAATTAAGGGCAGGGAAAGTGGAGATGAAGAAAGTGAACAATTTGAATTGCGAGTCATACAACGAAGGGCCGTTCATAAATTGCGTGGAATTTCATCCCACATCGAGTGTGAGCTTAATTGCTGGCCAATCGGGCATTGTAACGCTTTACGCCGTCGATGGCAAACGCAACAATAAGTTGCACAGCGTCCAATTCGAACGCTTTCCAGTACGCTGCGCTAAATTTGCAGCGGACGGAAACGTCGCATTTCTAGGCTCAAATTGTTCTCATATGTTCTACTATGATCTATTAGCCGCTAGCGCTAGAAAGGTTCCACTTCCCAGTGGCATGACGCAGATGAAGCAGTTCTTGATATCGCCCGATGGCAAATTGATCGCCGTTGCTGGCAAGTGGGGAGAAATCCACGTGCTGAGCAGTGTTTCAAAGGAGAAACTGTTCACGCTGAAGCAGAATGGGGAAGTGACTGCGATGGCATTTGATTCAGACGGCAGCTTCCTGATGGCGCACAGCGACAGCGGCGAAATCAGCACCTGGGACTGGCGAATGCGCAAACTTCGATGCAAGTTCGATGACGATGGATGCTTAGTTGGCACAGCTATCGATATTTCGCCCTCCGGCCAATTCGTCGCCACCGGGTCGGCGCAGGGCGTCGTCAACATTTATGATTTGGAGAATATTTGGAAGAGCGCGACGCCCACGCCGCGCAAAAGTATCATGAACTTGAGGACCGCCATCGGAGGCGTTCAATTCAACTCTACGTCGGAGTGCATGAGCTTCCATTCCGCCGACATTG
This sequence comes from Labidoglobus nevermanni, assembly GCA_025447835.1. Lineage (NCBI taxonomy): Eukaryota > Metazoa > Arthropoda > Insecta > Coleoptera > Staphylinidae > Labidoglobus > Labidoglobus nevermanni. Next base: position 14,091 of record JAOEHK010001437.1, read on the forward strand.
AGAACGCGGTGCGAATTTACCATCTACACTCGCAAACAGTCTTCGATAACTTCCCTAGCTACAGTACGAAATTGGGGAGGGTGAATGCCGTCAACTTCTCGCCCGGAAGTGGATTTTTCGCAATTGGCAACAACAAATCTACCGTCTCGTTATTCAGATTAAAACATTTTCATACTTATTGAATATCAGTTGGAGTTTGCATTCAATGTGAATATTTACCAATTTGTTCAATGGATCGCAAATGCTTATCAATGAAAATTAGTGAGATATTCTGTAAATGACTTAATTCTTAAAATGTTCAAAACATATTTTAGTCCTAGATTGCTACAGGAACAATAATTTAGGTTGTTCAATGATAGAAATAATTGTCTCCTCGAAAAAATTGTTTCGCGATAAATCTAAACGAATGGAGTAATTCGAAATTTCCGGAAAATGGCACAGTTTCTGACGTATCAAGGCGCATTGACGATGTACCTTTTTTTTACGTCGGGATCGGTCTAATTACGGTTCCCTGCACCTCGGTCCTTTCGGTCCTTTTGTGCTATCTTCTCATGTCCTCGTAGAAGCACATGAGCTCAACCCAGGGCAGTTTAGCCATCTCAGCGTGGGTCAGTGCCTCCTTCCCTAAGGTTGCCTTCCGTTGCACCCGTAGTGCGATGCACTTTCCCACTATGTGCTGAGGAGTTTCATCCTCTTCTAAGCAGTACCTGCATGTTGGTTCTTCGCAAAGACCTATCATGGCTAGGTGCTTGTTGAGCCCGCAGACGATATACCTTAGTACGCGGTTTTTGGTCCCGGTGATGCCTTTGAGGCGGCAGGGCTTTGTACCCCCCAAATAGGTAGGGCCAAACTGTAGATGCAGGCTAATACGATCCGTAGCTTGGTAGATGTGAGAATTCTGGGGTTAGCGAAGTTAGAAGGCGGTCAAAGTGGAGTTCACGGAGTTCTTCCATGAGATTACTTGGCAATTGGGGCTTATTTGAGAAGCAGATGGCCTCCGACTTAGACTTGTTGATGGCTAGACGCTAGAAAAACCAAGGGAGGGGGGCGGGTAGTTCGGACTTAATGTAAAACTTGGAATTTTCGAGGAAGCTACTGGAGCTCAAGAGGGCAATGTCATCCGCGTAAAGCGCGGTGGTAACAGAGCCGAACTGGGCTATATCGTGAAGGAAGATGTTAAAAAGCAGCGAGTACTCAGAGGAAACATGGGGGATGCCGGATATGATGCATAGAATTAGATAACACGGTACGGGAAGCTTGATGAGCTTGAGGACTAGTCCGTCGTGCCAAACCCAGTCGAATGCTTGTAGGACGTCCAGCAAGAGCAATGGGGAGTGATGTGGTACTCGTAGGCGAACTCTTGTAGATGCGAAAGGAGGGAAATCAGCTATTACACGATTGAATGTGTATGACAAACGAAATCCAAAATGGCTGGTAGTATGTCTACTGGGCGTTCTATGCATTTCGTTCTATAACACAATTCTTTGCTTATTTCCAGTTGCATATCCAGTTGCCCTGCCTACCCTTCTAGATTGGTACTCAAGATGGCGTCTTGTCATCAACGAGTCGAAATCGGTGGCCATTTGCTTCACTAATAAACGCACTCCCCCAACAGCGTGCATCCGCAGCCTGTTCACTTATGCCCTCCCCATCTGGGGGGGCACAAAGCCCTGGCGACTCAAAGCCGTCACAGGGGCCGACCACCGCACTCTGAGGT
>JAOEHK010001448.1:0-15806 GCA_025447835.1 Labidoglobus nevermanni
AGGCTTTTTTTGAAATGAGACGTGCAAATGACGAAAAAGTGCAAAGCAAACTAACAAATTTCATTTGCAATGTAGAGAAATGAAAAATAAATATTTCGTACGCAATTATGTACGTATTTTTATGATTTTTTCACTAACCCGGTTATTACGAGCACTCGGATATAACGAGCAAATCTCACGGTCCCTTCGAGCTCGTAATAACCGAGTTCGACTGTATTTGCAAATGATAGTAAAACTCGATGAATTTCCTATACGAGTTGAAGGGCGGCAATTAAGAATAATCACTTCATCTCGCGAAAGATAAATGAAGCGAAGAACGCGTCGGCATTTAGTGGTAGTTGAAGTAAGAAACAAGTTGCGCCAGAAGCGAGGAGAAATGGAAACGAAACAATGGATTTGAAAGCAATTGTTGAAAGTATTCAGTGGCGTGAGTTATGCAGATAGGGCGCGTTTAATAATGAAGGATAATTAATTTTAGTTTCTGCATTTGCACGACTTTCCAACGGAGGCGAACTTTTGGCGCGCCCGAGGCCGGAAAACGTCGCTGGATAACTTTTCCACCGCTTGCCTAGTGCCTACCCCGTCGCCGGCAGCCGGATGCTGCTGCCCTGCTCGTAGCTCGTCGCTGGTAAGCGCAAAGTAATTAATTTTGGTTACACAGTTCGCTCCACAATTCGAATCCCCGGGATGTGACCGGAGGAGCGCAAAGAAATAGCGAATTTAGATCACTCACCGACCACACTCGTTGGACCTTAATCGGCGCCTTGCTGACCGGCTTGACCGTTTGCTTCGCGGTGGCTTTGAGGGCGGATGCCGATTGCCGCTGCGTTTGCTCCATGATCTGGTGGATCAGATCCAGCTGCTGCTTGGTGAGGCCGTCATTGTTGCCGCCAGATGTGCCCTGCAACCACACGACAGCGTTCGAAATTGATTGCGCATTCATCATTCATCAATGCCACCTTGGCGGGCTCGCTGGCGAGCAGTTGCTGCAACTGGCTCTTGCCTCCGGTGGACGTCGGCGGCGGCGCATACTGGATGCAGCTGGAGCCATGCGGAGACGCCGCGTCGCCTGAGGCGGCACCCTGCGCCGGCGACATCGTCGTCGCCGACGCATTCACGGAGGCGCTCGACGCCGCTGCGGACGTGGACGTCGTGCTCAGGCCAGGCGCGCTGTGGTGGTTCTCCGTGTGTCTTCGCAGCGATCTTGCGTCGCAGTACGACTTGCCGCATCCTTCCGCTTTGCACTCGTACGGCTTCTTGTTCCGGTGCGTTAGCATGTGCCCATTTCTGCGGAGACGCACTTTCGCTCAAACATGCAATTCAAGCACGCAGTTCAGTGGCGTAACTTCATTTTTTGGGCCTGGAAGCGCATTCTAACCATGGGGCCCCTATTAATTTTTGCAGTTCAAATTTTTTATGATGGCCTGCCTATGAGTGACAATTTGGTTTCGTCTCTGCAAATGGGACCCCCTAAAGCGGGGGCCCTGGGGCATTGCTTCCACTTGCTTCCCCGTAGCTACGCCACTGACGCAGTTGTACTTACAGATGATCTTGACGCTTGAACGCCTTGCCGCACATCGTGCAGACGTACTTCCGCTCATCGCTGTGCGTCAGCTTGTGCTTAGCGAGCGCGGACGCGTTACCAAAGACCTTTGCACACACCTACAATTCAGGACATATTATAGATATCCTCGCACCCTTACAACCAAATACAAATTACTTGGCACTGCTGAGGCCCTTGGCGGTTCGGCGAGGCGGCTTTAGGGCGCGCTCGCTTCACAGCTAGCTTCACGATCTCCTGCGTCTTCTTGCCGTCGTCCGTTGAGGAGACTGAAAACAAAGTACACAATTGCAGCGCTGTACATTTCCGGGTGGCACACTAGTCTCAGCACACCCCATATTCAAGGAAGCGAGTAGTCAATATGCAGCCCGAACCGCCTGCAATTCGCTCGCGTTGGGCGCACAAAACAACAAATTTCCACGGGGAATTGCCGGCAGACGACTTCATCTCATAACTCAATTTTTGCGCCGTTGTTGCCTCCAGGCGCACGCCTTCGAGTGCGTTTCTTATCAGCCAATAACAACAACACAACAACCTGATGCTGCAGGGGATCGCATACAGCGTGAGCTGGCCTGATGATAGCAATCAATTACGCCGATCAAATAGCGTTCAGCGCAATCGATGCGATGTTGCGCTTGATTGCAATTGTAGCGCCGTTTGCGCATTAACTATAATTAATCACTTGCCAATGTCGGTTGCGGCTGCATTGCCTCTAATCGTATCGCATTGTTTGCCATGATCAGGGCAAATTAATGTATACGTACCTGGATCATTATCAGCAGGTACGCCGAGACTGTTTGAATTGTCGTTGATGAAGGCCTCCGCCGAGTTGGTGAAGGTTTGCGGCGACAGCGTCAGGTCGGGCCCACTGGACGAGTCGAAGAGGTCGAAGGTCGCCGTGACAGGCTCGTTGCCCTCTGCGAACGATATGCACATATAAATCAATCGCGAATTCACTATTTAGCGCTGAAGACGTCGACGCACGGAGAGGCGAAGTCTGCTGGAGGCAGCAAACTCTCGCGCGAGTGCATCGGACGTTTCGCATGATGTATGATGGTAATTTGGACCGGACATAAGGTCGGCTACGAGTGCATGATGGAGCGCTCCCAGGACACGGCGGAGCGCAACGAAAGTCCTCGTCCTGGCAGCGTTTAGCATTGCGAGCGCAACTCCGGCGAAACGAATATATTTCGTACGTGCACGTGCGATTTGCACGTGCGACTTGATGCACTTGAGGCAGGTGGTACCAAGTTGCCGGCATTTTGCACATGCTGCCGGAAATTCGTGCTCTGCCCCAAGTGGAAATTAAGAGCAGCTGGAGGTAGGGTCTTGAGAGATTGCCAAGCTAAAGTCAGGATTCGGGCGGCGGCTTTAACTTAATTATCGCATTTGGATGCCGTCAATGCTATCAGCGAATTTGATAAACATTTTCGGCTTGCGGCGGATTTGCATACACCCTACGCCACTAGGGACGTCCCATTTTTTCGCCGCCGCCGCCTGCGTTTGACAGGTCGGGAGAAATGTGTGTTTTTCTCATTCTCGCCGCTTTCCAGATAGTTGCGCGCTACATCCGACCATTCCGAGTGCTAAATTACCGTTAATGCCTTCTGAAGCATCTTCCTGCGTCCGAACACTTTACGATGCGACGTATTTTATCGATTGCGCATTTTCATAATGGCGGCATAAAAATTTCATCAACACATTTCAAATGCATATTACTGATAACTGCCATTCCTCTGTGCCTCCAGCAAATAAGCAAATATTTCCAATCATTCATTTATCCGAGATTTCCCCAAGGGATTTCATAAATGACGGAAGATGTAATAATGACATCTCTGCTAGCTCATTTCGCCAAATAAAATTATTGATTTAATTAAATCCTTGAATACCTTTAGGAAAATTTAATAAAAAGCGAAGCTTTTCTCTCTCTCTTTTTGATTCACTCTGTATTCTCGAAAATCAAGCAAACACTGGCATTATTTTGCTTAATTTTGCCAGGGGAAATGAATTCTGCGTCGAGATTGAATGTTCAAAAAGCAAAACAATGGCATGTGGCGAATAAACAGCGAATTAAATCAACTCAACACTGTTGCCGAAATCCGATTACGCATTGCTTCCAGATAATAGCAATGACGATACAATGTGATCGTTAAACATCGCCAAATCGGATTTGCTAATTGCGCCATGCCGAAACGAAGGCATTAAAAGCGGCAAATATTCGCAGCCTCCACTTTATTGCCAGGGTTGAGTTGTCCCCACACTTCCGCGTAATCTCACTAGCAATTACGACGCATTTCTTAAATGAATAGAAGAAGACAGTCTGCATGCAAAACTGACAATGTTTGAATGATTGGGCATGTACAGACAAACAAGATCCCGTGCTGCCACCATTCCAGACCAATTTAATATCCATTTACTCAATCCTTGCATCTTCCCCTTTGCGCTCGCTTCGCTCCGCTCTTATTTCGTTCTTTATGCTCCGATTCAGAGCTTGCGCCCTGCCATCAGGCTGGATTTAGTTGTAGTGAATCAACAAATTGAAATCGAAGCGCTCAATGTAAATTCGCAGCAGAAAGGGAAGACTTCACATCGAGGCGGACGCGGAGGGCAGTAAAACGCGAGATGTAATTGCATAATTGCGCATCGAGTGAAACTCGTTATCCTGGCGGGCGCAGATAAATCAGGATTACGCCAGAACGCGTTCGTCGATGACTCGCCGAATTGTTGCTGTTTCATTCGCTCCACCGCTGCTTTCGCCTGCGCGTTTTTGCAACTTGCACGAATGCAAATTGTTGTTTGCATTGCTGGCTGGGCTGGGAAACTTCACAAACAAGCACAAAGAAGAAGAGAAATAGCGCATTGCAAATGCGTCCCCATGGCATGAATGAAGAGAGGAATTTATGGTCGAGTCGAACATAAATTCGTGTCGAGTTAATTAAAAATTGCCCATTTTGCTCGCCTAAAGAGTGGGTTGAATGCTCTTTATGCGAAATTGTGAAGATATGCGATGACAAATTTATTGTACAGTGGTACCTCGACAGACCTAAAGCTGATAGGGCATTCGAAGGATTGTCAGTGGTAGAGGAGATTGTTTCTCTCATAAATCCATGGGTTTGGTGGTGGATGAAAGTGATGTGACAGAATTCGCAGAGGAACAGTTCCAGGAGCTGACAAATGAGGAGTTACACGATCTATATTCACAGTAGCATATGGTGGTTCAACAAAAAATTAGTTTTGAAGATGAGGGTGCCCCTACAAAAGATATAATGGAGATCTTGCGAATGTGGGAGAATGTTGTAGAGTTCGTGAATAAGAATCACCCGGAAAAAGTTGCAAGTGGTTGCATCTGAGTTGTTTAACGAAACTTGCCTAACTCATCTCCGCAATACTCTAAAAGGGAGCAAGAATCAAACCTACTTGGTGAGTTTGAGGGAGGGTGGTGTTTTGGGAGCTGGAAGAGATTAATTGGATTTCAATTAATTTCAATGGGGGAAAAAGCATGGTTATTGTGTCGAGGGTGTTTAGAGATGGACAAGTCGGCGTTCCATGTTTTATGTTTCTGTCCGGCTATTACTAGCGTCAGAAAGAAGATTCTAAATGCTGAGACTTTATCCTGTTGTCTTACCCTCTGATTAAGTTCCTAGAACTTGCTCCTGGAGGGGTAGTACCTATTCAAGGGAGGAGGCACAATGGGCCTGAGTAAGAGGCCTAAACACGCCTCAAAAAAATTGTTACGGAACGAATTAAACTCGTATGTCGAGGTACCATTGTATTTGATTTGATATTGTATTGATTTCATAGATATTTCTCACGATTGACTATAGATAACACATTTGCCGATTCGTGGGAGACGCAATTGATGATTAATCGCACATTTCACACCGTTTTAAAAACGCAATTAATTAAGGGGCGCTTTGTTGCTGGGAGAGCGAGCGTGAATTGCAAAATTAGCGCATTCGGCTAATTTTCCACGCGGATCGTGAATGATAAATTAGAAAAGCGCATAATTACGCTTTCGGTGGTGATGAATGCGTGCTGCTGGATTGCCGTCTGCGATTTAGGATAATTGCTTCAACTGGCAGCGGCAATTCGGCCGAATTACGCCGCAAACTTTTGTGCTCCCTTCAATAATAAAACAGACGCGATCGCGCCTGGTTTCACCGCTTGCATTATCTTCATATGCTTGTGGAATGAGGGCACATTACCTTATTACATTTGATAGCTTGACTCGCTGTTGAGACGCACTTATTACAAGTGCTCTAATACGCCGGCAGATAAATATGATGCGCAATGCTCATAAATATGCAACCGCCATGCAAATGAAAATGGCGGCGTTAGGGATGAACATGAAAATGAAATTGTGCCATTTCAATTGTCTGCGGCATTACATATTTACGCCAACGGAGGCTGTCACGGATCATCTTTGATACAAATTCGCGCTTTCCGCACATGAGAAAATCACACGCGACAAAATCACACGTTATATAGTTTTGACAAAATTCATCTGCAAATTTTTGTTGTGAGTTCAATTAAGTGTACATAAATAAATATATTATGTGTGATTTACGCAATGTGTGATTTTCTCCTGAATTTACCTTTTTCCACACTTGTAATATTTCACTCTTTATTTCAATTATGCAATTTCATCAATAGCAAAGCTCACTTTACACCCCAATAACATTCGATTGCAATGTGATGAAATATGATGCAGAATCGCATATGTAGTTACGATTTGAAAATCCTAGACATTTTCACATGTTTGCTCTTGAAATATTTAAGTATTGATCCGATACCAACATTCCACAAAAAATACTCGATCTCTAACTTCAGTCCATCCTAATCTCTAATTGCGCTGTATGGGCACTTGAACAATGAACCTTGAAGAGCAGTTCACCAGTCTTTTACCCCTCTCCTCTCAATGACCTATATTTTCATATTTTTGCACTCTTTCCTGATCCGAACATGCTTAGTCAGTCAATAAGAAGATTGGATAGCGAAAAGAAGGCAAATTTATGATTCCCCAGTAATGTGTAGCTGTGGCGAATTAGCGAGTCACCAAAGCGAATGTTTACGTTCAATGTAAATTCAAATTGATGCTTATGTCAGGAGAAAATCACACAAGGGAAATCACATGGTTAAAAAAGGTTGGGAAACACTGTTCTAAATGAGTTCACACAGTTGTGTGTATTGTGATTTTGTGAAATGTTCTTTGCTTTTGGTCGGTTGGTATGTTGGAGGGCGTGTGACCCATACAGCACTTAGGCCCTACTAATTGGATCAATTGTGCATCCTCCTTGTAGGGCCTCTCAGTTTTTGGAAGGGACATAGGATTGGACTCGATGAGGCATCGAGGAGCGTACTGCAAGCCCATCGGCCATTTCAGATGTCGTGTGAAGTGATTTTCTCATGTAACCGATTTAGCACCCTTGGAAAATGCAAGAAGCGAGAACGTTGAAGATCTCAATCTGCTAATTGTTTGTAGTGACCTTGGGCACCTCATCTGCAGTTTATTCGATGGCAGTCATAAGCACACGTGTGCCAACCATCTGCATCTACGCAAAAACAGAATCAATTCGAATGCAGACAATCCGGTCGTCGCCAAGCGCACGTAATCCAATCAGGCTCATGTTGATTGATTAACATACGAGGTTTTGCGGGGAGCGCGCATCGGGACTCACATGTTGCCACATTGCGGTGGGAAAAACGTAACGAGGTCGTCATTAATAATGCACGCCGTTTCGGATGCGGCGCATCTATGATAAACCAGCGCAAAACCGAACTTATTTCGTGCTAGCGCGGGTGGCGCATCCCCAAAGAACACGCAATTTCGGGATTATCAGCAAAAAAAGCAGTGCAATCACTGGAACGGTTGTTTACGCTGCCCCAACCACCACGTCTGGCTCGCTTGTCATGTATATCCAGTGCGGGTGGACGCCGACGCAGCGTAATGGGAATTTGGCAAGGGTTGACTGGAAGCGGCGATGAATTATGAACACATTTCGCAATGTTGTTTTCCCAATACAATTCGCATTGCGCTGCTCCGCTTGGCAATCCAATCCGTGCGCTAATTTCGCCAACCGCGATGGCAGTAGCCCCGCACTACCGGAAGTAAAATCCGAGCGTCGTTAAATCGGCGACATTTTCGCCAAACATGCGAAATGCGGCAGCAGCTGGATGCTGCGCTATCATCTCAGATGCGTGCCTGGAGGCGGCTGACAATAGTTGAAGGCACTCAACGAATGCATATTTAACATCCGCCCGCATTAAGCGTTACTGTTGCGCTCTATGGACCAGTATGTAATTTGATCAATTTCCCGCCGCCATTATCTGAGCGGGCAGGACGAGTGCGCCACCAGTTTGGAGCAGATAATGCCATTAAGGACTCGGTTAACAATCGCCAACAATTTAACTCACTGCTCCACTAATTTCCAGTGCAGAGCAGATCTATGCAGATTTTATGAGTGATCATAAATGCAATAAAGCGAATGCGGATCCCATAAAATTTATCACGTGGACGCGTGAGCAGCAAAGAGGTCGAAGGCAGCAGTGGATTTCGTTGGTGGCGCATTCGTAAATCCAGTGGGATAGATACCGTCCGAAACGCGACCAGCAAGAACGAGCGGACTTGTCCGCCCGGAAAAACTATTTCCAAGCATTACGCTTATCATTGCTGCTGGCGCCCGCAACATAAGCCGACGATGCGTCATAGTGGCGCATTTGTTGGATCACGTCTCACAGTGAATTGAAATGCGCCACAAACTAACCTAACCCACCCGGAAGACTGCACGGCGATGCATTGCAATCGCTGCTTCCGGTAATCTATTCGCTGCTCTAATTGTTGTACCTGCCATTTATTACTTCCATGCTATCGCCGGCCATACATTACAAACGACATCCGTTTAACGATTTCCGCCGCTTTTATCCTCGCATTTTTCCGTTTTCCATTCCAATGCTATATTGCCAAAGATAAGGGGACACGTTTGTTTTGCCCCAATCTCTTAAATATATTGTTGTTCATCTCGTCTGATTTGCAAGAGGATAAAGGACCCAACGTATATTCTAATATGCCATAATAACAAAAGTCACCTTAACCAATTTCTCCTAACCAGAGTGACAAAGTCACACCAAGCCAACGATCTCATCACCTGAGGACCCTCATAGGACTGTATAGAAGTCACTGTCACCTGAACAACCTTAATAGGATTGATCTCGTATTTAGTGCTCTAGGGAAGACGAAGATTTCTATGCGTCTGTCTGACTATGACCCACTTGAGAAGCAGAATTCTTCTTCCAATTGGGGAACTTACACTCCATATAAAAAATGTTGAGAGAATAGGTACTTTTCCTTGATTAGAAATGTGCTCATTTTTGCAGCCACGGGGAACGAAAACAGAGAAAAAGATGAACTCTTCTATCAAATTGCAATAAAGGACGAATAATGAGACAGGATAATGTTTACTTGGCGATGAATTCAAATGAATGCAAACAATTTTGGGCGAAGCAAGTTTCGCTGCACTGCGAGGGCGGATCAGATCAGAAGGGCGTAAAAATCCGCTTGGAAAATTGCGGCTTCGTATCGAAGGGAGTCGCAGGAAGCGCATTGTGGCGGAATGGCTTTACCGTGTGCGCACTTTTCAAGGTCCGTCTCCAGACGCTATGCAAAAGGCGAGTGCAAATAAAAGCGGATATTTGTATTTATGGCCCTTCTTCCCTTCGACTTTCCGCCGTTGGCTTCCTTCTTATTTATGGCCGCCCTACCTCTCCAATGGCATTGTTCTGATGTGTCAACGTAAATTAATAACCGCCATGATGGTTCTCTCGTAAATTCCTGATTTGACTGTCGTATCTCGACGCAGTTTGCATATATTTATCCGTCCGGCCAAGCCCACCCCATCCATCTGACGCGTCCTGGCACAGGGAGAGGACACGAGCAACTATTGCAGCATCCATCTGACCCACATCGGCCCCCATAAAATTACGAAACTCGCCTGGAATTAACAATTTACGGCCGACTACCCCAAACATGTCGCATGCAAAGTGGACAACGCAAAAAACTAGCCTGCAGGCGAGTATGTAACATACCTCTGATTTGCCTTTGTGGGTATGGAAAATTACGAAGTCTCCAGGATAATGGTGATTTTTATGCGATTGCTGCTTTAACCTGCAGCCGAAGGGTCATAAAGTAGGAAAAAGTGCGGCAGTTTGAATGCGAAAATTGGGTTTGGGGCACGTCTGCGATTGGAGTAGTGGACATGCTCCGGATAATAATCGCAATCCAGACGCGTGTGGATTTCCAGCACGTCCAGTCACGAGCCCAATTAATTGCCGCTCGTTAGCGGTCTGCGGCAATCAATTTCGGATGTGCGCGTACGCATCTCAGCTGCCTTTTGCCACCACCGGATTTGTCTCGCAATTGATCATCCCCCGAGCCAATTACGATCGCATGACTTAACTCAATCAAACACATGAGCCCACAACTTGTCGGCTGTCGGAGAAATTTAGCCGCTCGCCAATAAATTATGGAAAATTTGCAGCAATCATCGAAACGGCCCAAATCCCCATCTTCGACTTTCGCTTGCGGGATTTTCAATTTTCCGCTTGGCAATCTCGCCGCGCCGAAAGAATTTCATTTCCACGCTTCAACAACCCACCTTACGGATGGAAACGTAAAATTTGACGACAAAGTCAAATAGTTGCAATTTTGGCGCGCTCCTTTCTGTGCCACGCACGCAACCTCTGACTATTAAGAGGGAAAGTGTCCTAACAGCCCCCGTTCCACTCCGCGCCTTGTTTACGAGCAACCACATGGTCTAAAATGAATCTAATGCGCCCTGGCTCTTGCCTCATCCTGTTACTGTTAATGTTATGCACTCACCAGTTGTTTGTAGACTATTATTGGAGGCAGTGCCAAGCAGGACGTCAATGCTGCCGTCGGAGAGGATGTCCGTGTCCTGATATGATATGGAGAACGTGGCGTCGTCCTGTAGACGTGCCAGCATCGCCGCCAGACTACCCCGATCCAAGTCGTCCGGCTCCTTCAGCTGCAGGGTGACATTGCCGTCGGCGGCGGTGCTGTACATGAAGACGGCGTGCCCGCCAGCGTAGGGTTGCAGCGGCAACCGAACGCCGGCCAACTCGTGCACGGCCTGCAAGCAAACACGAATGCTCAGTCCTTTTAGGACCAGCAGGCTGGCGCAGGATATTGCAGCGGTTGGAGCGCTGGCAAATTATTTAATTAATGCACAGCAGTGCGAATGCGAATTCGCTGCAAATTCAAGGGACGTGGGAGGGTGAGGACAGGGTGGCGGATGCCATTGCATTTGCGGAATGCGCAAAGAGCAACGTCGGAGGCACTCGAGCGCCAAATTTCGAATGTTAATTAGATGGCGTGCGCTCGTAAATCGGCAACTAACGAATTTTCCACCGGCATCCGAGCCCCAGGGTTGTTGTCTGCAGCTGGTGGCGACGCTCACAACCACCGCGGATGCGCAACGTGTGCTCCAGCATTCATTATTTATTATTCCACCGTATGCTCTGTCGTAAATTGGACGACGAAAAATTTATATACTCGGGGGTTATTTTGCTCCTGCCAAGGACGTGTCCAAGCAAGAAATTTAAACGAAAGGTCACTAGTTAGATGGACGAGGTGACCAACGCCACAATAATTGAAACAACTTATTTAACTATTCAGGCGAAATCTATACTGTCCTCCAATAAAGGCAACAGCAAAATAATGATGTTGGGAGAGGAAGTGTGCGAACATTTAATGGTCAGCATCGGCGAATTTATGAGGACCACTGCAAAGTTACAACTCGCCTCCGCTCTGCTCGGCGTCAAGGGTTCTTAATTTCGACATTAAAAAAGCGTCCGTCCCGCAGTCTTGGACTACGAGGCGTATTATCGCCAACCAAGCGTTATTTAGGGCTCGCAATCGAACGGGCAACCACGATAAATCTAAATGAAGTTTTTCCCACCTCCCGTTTTCTCCATTGGCGCCGCTAAAGGGCTATGTAAAACTGTGACACTGTTTCATCTCTAAAACTGGCAGCTGGAGGCGCAGGGGTGGCTACTGGCCGCGTGGGGCGCTAGCCAAACTAAAAATAACAATTTCATTATTTGCATTATAAGGCGTGGGCGGGCGGAAGTTTTTGACTGCTTCATAAAAGTTGGAAGCTGTGCGCGCTCGCAGCGACGAGACAAGGCGTACATTATTGAAACATTGAAACGGGTGAAATGAAGAAGTTCCATCTAGGGCGCGCGTCAGACGCACGCCCGATATTATTAAACTTAAACGAGAGGATATTAAAATTTTCATGTACATCAGAGGGAAATGAAGTTGCTCAGAGCGCAAAAAATCATTCGCCAATATTGCAACGTATTTTGAATGCATCCTGTAAGAAGGATTCGCTCACCTACGCCGCATTTGATGACTTTCATTAACAAGTATATGTGATGATATTTTCATCAATTTGGATATAATCACCGCAATTAGCGTATCGCAACTGGTTTCCAAACGAGAAATTTGTTATCAGCGCAACGCAACAAACGACAGAACTCTTCGACGAATTGACAATGGAGAAAACTTGTACATACTATACCTGCAATACATGACAACAAACTTCCAAGAATTCGACAAGAGTTCTCATGCAAGGCATCTTCTTGCAAAGATGTTACACACATAAGGAAGTTCATTAATTTGCACGTTTGCTTGAGATCCTGCAATAGATAACTTTAGCAGGAATATTCATTCGAAAATAATTAAATATTAACTTTATTGCAGTCGCATTTCAATTTAGATTGCAGCTGAATTACATCCAGAATGGATGCACTTAAAATTTGACTAAAATGTTTGGTCAGAGATGCAGAAATGGTCAAACTTGCAGATACGAAATAAGTCCGTTCATAAAGTAGCAAAGGAAAATAAGATTTCGCTACGATTGAGCAAACACGAATATTAGTCAAAGGTCGGAAAAAAGTTCGGACCAAGTTTGAGTTGGATAACATTCAAGGCTGGCTCCACCTTTTGTAAATTGCACTAGTAGTTGACCAAGCAATAGTTATTATTCTGGCAAGAAGAATTAGATCAGCAAAAATTATTCGCGTCGCCCATGCAACGGGCACACTAGGATGACAGGACCTCAGATATCCCCCGCTGCATCTTGGCCTGTGACCACCCACAAATTACTGGTTATCTACTATTCTGAACCGCTCGATAACCGAGGGGTCAAAGTACAGAGTTGCGATACCGATAGTGTTGGATTCAATCCTCGGCTGGGCGTTGTAGTTTAAGACCTATTGTGATCTGCAACTTTATAATGTCCTAAAAACACGAAAAGAACCCGGCGATTACGTGATCGCCACATGACGATGACGTGATCGCTACTGGGCGATGACTTGATCACTACTGGGCGATAAAGTGATCGTACCGAGCACTCACAATGATTGCAGTACGGTCTCCCACGAAACCGCAAACTGTATGAAGCGGGTAGTATATATATATATTTACTATTCTGCGTCGGGGCGCCAAAATCCTAGAGCCGATACTGACTCGATTTAATACATTCAATTGCAAAGTGCAATGCTGCAAAAGGTGGGAAAACCTGAAAGTGCGCATTTGCAACTGTGATATTTGTGGCAATTAGCACACGATTCATGATCTTTTCACAGCAGCCACCTTCACCGAAGGTGTAGCTACCCCAGATCAATATTTGCGCTCATCCATTGACGCCTTGACGACTCTATTAACGGATCGTGTCAACAGATAAAAACGCATCGGCTTGCTGCAGAGCGAAGGCAATTTACAACACACGCGATCATCCACCTGCAATTAGCACCTATGCGAGCGAATAAGGTCATCGCAGCAATGTGAATCATATCAATATGTAAATTGAACGTCAAATTCAACCGCCACTTGGAAATACTAAATTCAGCTAATTACTTCATTTGCATTTTCAATTCATAGCTGCGCCAAGAACACAGCATGATTATCATGTGCAAATGCACATGATCAACTTAATGCGGTTTGTTGCGGATATTTGTGGGCAACATGGATTTTCTAAGAAATGCCCCCCTCTCAGTCAGTAAGACAATCACATTGACCTTGGCGTATTGAATTAGTATTCAAAGTGCCGAAACCACAAACACTGGACAAGCTCATGAGGTGCATTTATATGCAAATATTGTACGCCATAGTCTTTATTGTTTTTTATTACGTTTTATTACGCGGATTGGCATGTAAGGAGGACAACGTTGTCGCATTATGATATGTTTTGTTCTGCTTCTTCCTGTATTACTCACTTTTATTACAAAGTGCTTTTATTCTCTTTGCCACGCTATTTTTAGTTCGTCGCAAAGTGGAAATTGTTGAAATATAGCAAGTGAACTAATTTATGTTTGCGCTGGATGCGGCCTTAGCCATAAATCATGCTTCTGCCTATAGAATTATTCGCAATGGGCCGTGAATAAATTATAGACGTTATTCTAAAATTAAAGCTATAAATATTTGGCGCAACGAAATTAATTTCGGATTTATAGCAGGCCGCGATAATTAAATTATTTTTATTCCTCCGAAATGCTTTTAATTAATTTACATCTACTTCCCAACCACATATTCCATTTGTAATTATGAGCACAATTATGGAAACTGGTGGTTATAATGAAAATATTAATTTTTTATTACGCGATAATTATTGAAATTAATTTCAGAGCCAATTTGTTTAATATGCATTAGTCACACAGAGATCAATCGACGCAAAACCAGCTTTTAATAAAAGAAGAAATCTTCGCTAGCAATCAATAATTGTTGATATTAGAGTACCGAAATTAACGCTGAATGCAATTAATTGATTGGTTGATTTGTTTGATTTGAACTCGAAAATTGTGCACATTTGATAAAGCTACCACTCCTCGTTAGTATTTGTATGGATTATTGAAGAGATATTAACATACTTTAACTTCATATTAATTACGAAGATAGGATATATGGATAGGGCAGTTGATATGACAACAGCTGGATGAATCCTGAACCGAACTCAAACAGCTAAACGAGGAAAATGATAACGAAGAGTAAGTAGTAAGCAGATTCAGCAAAGACATAGAATTACTAAGGATTTCACATTGGAAAAAGAAGGCAAGGGCAGAAGTGAGTGAAAAAGAAAGTCAACTGATTCTATGGGCTTAAACCTTTTTTCCAAGTGACTCCTAAGGGAATTCACTAGTTTCTTTAAGGGCTCAGCAAACACTACTCAGCCTTTAGATCTTATAATATTTTTAAATTGAAAAAGAGAACATTTTGCTTTGAGTTAAAAACGTTTAGTTGATTTTTATAACGCGTTTCAGAGCTCAGATGCCATCTGAAATATCGAATTATCAAATAAACGTAAACTTCAACCATAAAGTGCTTTCTTTTTGTTAATAGTTTATTGTATTAGAGACACAATGGATAACATAAAGCCCATGAGTATATAAAATGTCGAAATAGAGATTGTAAGTTATCAGTTCAAGTAGCAGTCTGCAGTTTCTTGCCAGCATAATGTAGTGGACATTAAATTGCCACCTTTTTTGCCATTTTAATGAAATTATAAATTTGCAGGAAATTTTCTTTGGCATTGCTGGGCCTTTGTCTGATTCTTGCACCAGCTGCAGCTGGAGTACATAATCTCATGAACGGACCAGTGCCGTGCTATGGCAAAATGATAGGACAATACCACGGATGCACCATGCCAGGTGCGCCTACTTGTGATTGCACGAGGGAGGCGCCTACGGAATACATCGTCGAGCAGACTGGCGCATACTGCTCCATCAGCCGCAATGGTCAATCTTTAAGGAAGTGGCCATGCGAGAATTGGCATGCGTGGAAACTGTACGCAACCGAGATCGGCAAAGATTTTGGATTCTATGGATGAAATATTTCAGATAATCAGAGATCCCTGTTATTTTCATACATTTGCTATTTTATGTAGCTGCTTGCTTTAATACGATAAATTATGATAACTACAGGTAGCCTTCCTACTGCATGACATGCTTTAATAAGGTCTCTCTCAATTCTCAGCCACATTGAGCAGTGCAGTTGATAAATTGACATTTAAAAACTACAAGAAGGCCCAATTTTTCGTTTTTCTTGGATGCAGAGCTTGGAGCGCTTGGATGGGAGCTGACTAATTCTCTAGGGCAGAGGTCGGCAACGTTTTTTATGAAAAGGGCGCCATACTACATTAAAAATTCTTGGCGGGCGCCAAATATTCCA
>JAOEHK010001459.1:0-15796 GCA_025447835.1 Labidoglobus nevermanni
TTGAGAATTGAATAACAGATATTATTGCCCTCCAGATGTGTAATTGTATACTTTTTCGATGCTGACATGCGGCCATACAGCACTTTGAAGTATGAAGTATGAAGATTAAAGCTATCTTTTGATTAATTGCGAAAGGGAGGCAAATTAGGCAACCGTCCCGGGCGGCAAATCGGGAGACCGGCCCGGGCGGCAAATGTTCAAGGTACGCCACTGCATATAAAACCATGTATGGAAAGTTGTGGCTCACAAACAAAAACTAAGATTTTGCTAAGTGGCGGATAGAAAACTGAGACGCAAATAAAATTAATAATTAAGCCATAGTTCTTACCACTAAACCACACTTAGTGCCAGTTTAAGTTGTGTCGGTGAGATCGGCTATAGTAGCTAGTGTAATATGTCTGCATTTCTTTACTCACACATACAATTGAGCTATCATTAATCCCCATATTATTGTTTCATGTGGACTAGTTTAGTGATAAGCTATAAGTTGATTATGAGTAGAAGTTTATTCATGTAAATTATCACTAGGTGTTATTATTTTTGGTTACGCATTAATTGACTTTTCGCACTTTTTGCATCGCAATGACAAACATTTACAAGCCATTCGCGTTCGAAAAGCATTAACACGTACACCATTTCATTATTGTCAGCACAGCCTTTGAGGAGTGCATGGCATGCCACCCCCAAAAATAGATAGATTTTAGACTATATGTTACGAAACAATGTAGGAAATTAGAACAAATTATATGCCTTTGAAACGGCATCAAACATGAGCAAATTGAAAACGAAATGGAAGTGTTGTCATTGCTATAAATGAATCCGCATCAAAATGGAAACGAAGTAACATTAACAAACATGAACAACATTTATTCCATTATCCTTCTGGTATTTGTATCTACGACTAAGTTTGCTTATACCTTGCTTTGCATTAAGGGAAAGTGACTTCGTCTTTCGCATCCTTGTGTCGTCCATGGAAGCCGCTTTAAAATTCGCCTGATTTTAGTAATTGTCGTGCATATCCGTAGCTGCCGGTTGCACGGCCTCCTGGCGGAATGGATTGCTGAAAGGGTTTGTGACGTGTCCTTGCGAATGGGCAGCCACGAAAGGATTGGCGCTCTGTTTTCTCTGCGCTACCGCTGGAGGTGGGGGCATCGGCGGTTTCTGAAGATGCTCTTCCATTGCGCCGTAATGAGCTGGTTGCGTGAACGATGTCTGTATTGTGCCATTGGGCTCAACCTGTTTCATGAATGCAGAGATTTCAGCATGAACCTGTCGCTCAACGGTTCCATGAAAACTCCCCACTTTCATATTGCTCACGCGTAAGCTCCCCACACGTAAACTGCTCACAATGGTATTGTCCACACGAATACTGCTCCCAAACGTTTTGCCCACGGTACGTTTTGCTCACAGGCATTTTCCCTACAAATTATTTAAGTTTTAATCTTCCATTATGTGGTTTCTGCTATTTTTCTTATAAGCACTGCAGGCCTAGAAGGCCCATAGCTTGAATTGAGATCTCCTTCCACTGATACCTATCTAGCACCTTCTTTCCCTAGTCTCCAATCCCTAGGAGCTCCATATCGGTGTCAGGAGAGAAGAACACAAGAGAAAAGAACACGGTGAAAAGAACACAATGAAAAAAGAACACATGAAGAAAGGAACACAGTATTAAAAGAACACAGGGATAAAATAACACATATTATTAAATTTTAGTAGGTTCATTATTTGCAAATAAAATCCAATAAGTTTAAAGACTGCAGACTTTGTACACAGTATCCTTTAACAATCCTATAAAAAATACAAACAGTTGAATACAGACATTTTACTATTAAGAAAGTCCCGTCTAATATTGTTTATTGCGGCTTTGGAAATCCCTGCTTAAAGCGAGTATAGGTATTTCGCAAGTGCCAAAACATTACTAAACAATATTAGACATCACTTTCTTGATAGTAAAATGTCTTGCTGCGAACTCGCCAGCCACTGTAAAATTTTACTGGAACTTATTTTATTGCCACAAGAAAAGGTTGTGGATGGATTCTTGCAAGTTCTAATTCTCCCACTCAACTGTCTGTATTTTTTTATAGAATTGTTAAAGGATACTGTGTGCAAAGTCTGCAGGCTTTAAACTTATTGGATTTTATTTGCAAATACTGAAATTACTAAAATTTAATAATATGTGTTATTTTATCCCTGTGTTCTTTTAATACTGTGTTCTTTTCTCCATGTGTTCTTTTTACCATGTTCTTTTCTCTGTGTTCTTTTTCTCGTGTTCTTCTCTTATGTAACCCTCCATATCTTGCAGAACCTGCTTTCTCCATGTTGTTCTTGGCCTACCTTTCCCTTGTTTAGCAGGCTGAGTTAGTTCTAGGAGCTGTTGCCCCCCTGCTGTTGTCTAATTAGGTGTCCTATCCATCTGATCCTTTGTGCCTTTACCACCCCTACGATTTCCGGTACAGGAAATTTCAAATTGTTGAAAATAAATAAAGAAAATATGGTCTGAAAGTTGTGCACTGCCTTTTATATTTTCCATATAATTATTATGTACAACAATAATAGCAGAAACCACGTAATGGAAGCTTAAAAATTAAAAATTAAATAATTTGTGTGGAAAACCGCTTCGTGGGCAAAAAGTTTACGAGCAGTCTTCGGAGTTTCCGAGTGAGCAACACGAAAGAGGGGAGTTTTCGTGCCACCGTCGCCTAACACAGTGGAAACTTACTGATGAAGATTTCTTGATGTGTACAGACTCATCCATAGGATTCCATTGACTTTCTTCATCGGAGGCGGGATCTGCCCAAGGTTGCAGTTCGCCGGAGGCAAAAAAGCCGTAGAATACCACGCCCAGGTAATGTACGACTGCTCCCAGGATGAACACATCCTTCCACGTTTCGGCATCCTTTAAATTATTTCATGAATTTGCGACTTAAGTAATATATCCAAGAAGTATTTTGTAAACATTATTTTTCCAATTTTTCGACGGGGATGAGCAGGAAAATCATAAATGTTCAGGCATTAATATCGTTAAAACGCATGCTCGTAACGCAACATGATTGGGGGGTCGATGATGATTACAAAGCGTTAACTTGGAAATGATAATCAACAACCCCCTGGCGTGGGGGTGGCAGCGACACCCTCGCCGCGCGTTGCGGCGATACATCATCGCATTTGGTTCGACTTCCCGGTTGAAACAAATGCGCAGCGAAGCGAATGCCAAGCGCCCCCGTTGATGGTGGCGCCACCGCTGCCAACCACGACCACCACGGCCGCCACCGCCGCCTTCATCCCCGTCACGTTCCGCACGTCCGCTTAAATTCGTTCGTAATGAACAATTTTCCCCCGCACCTCATGCGTGCATGATGGCCAAGTACATTTGAGGAATGAACAATCAAATGAATGGAATCTTTGGGAGACATGTTCAGTAGCTAGCGAATGTCTCTTGGCATACTTAGCAACTGCTACGAACATGGTCTGCTGATGGAAATGAATGCTATGTGAAGTGATTTGAATGAGCATACCCGTTTCTGATCAGTCAGCGCATGCACAGCCACTGGACAAATGCATCCCGCAATGGTTCCGATGCCGTTCGACATCCCCATCAGAATGCTAGCGTATTTGGGAGCAATATCCAAGTGATTAACATTGAATCCGGATATGGCAAAGCCACTGAATGCCACACCGAAAGTGAGAGCAGTGATCGCCTGCGTGTACGACTTGGAAAACGCCACGACCAGGAAGAAGGTGGCCTCCATGCCAAATCCGCCGCAGTTGAACACCTTCCTCACCTGCGTCGTGGTCATAATTTGCTGCGTGCGCAAGTAATCCGCCAGGATGCCGCCGCTGGGCACAATTATGGTCATCAGGAGGTGGGGCAAGGCGCCAAGAATGGCGTTCTGTGGCAAAGCATCCATCGGTTGATTGCAACTGCGTCATCGGAGTCACTCACTTCTTCGATATCGATCCCATAGACATCGTTGATGTACGACGCCTGGAAGAGCACCAGCAGGTAGAAATTCCACGAGCGACAAAAGTTGGCCACGAAGATGGCCCACACCGGAAGTGAGGTGAGGAAGCTGCGCCAGGGGGTGTTGGCGATGGTGGGCATCGTGTGCGATTGCACTGAGGCACCCAGCGAGCTTTCGATGTAGCGCAGCTCTCGGTTGTCAATGGCAGGATGCAGGCTGGGCCTCTCGAAGACGAGCCACAGCCAGGCCAGGAACCACACCAGGCCGCAGCAGCCGTAGAAGTAGAACGGCGCCTGCCACCCTATTCTTTTGATCAGCTCCCCGCACAAGGGCATTGCGAACATGACTCCGGCATAGCAGCCGCAGAAGGCCAACGTGGCCAAACGCGAGCGTTCCAATGGTGGCGCCCAATATCGCCAGATACCATGGCACGCGGGATAGGTTACACCCTGAAAGAGCACCTGTTAGTTCCAGGCATTATCACCGCATTGACGACATCAATAATGGTCAGGATGAAAATATAAAATAATGTAGTTGTTGTTTTTGAAGCCACCTTCCTTAACTAACTTGCTTCTGGTGTCTTTTTCTAATGATTTACTAGAACTTATTTCTGTATATGTAGACATACTTGGGCAAGTGTGAATCGGATTAAGAGATGATTGAAATCAAAGCAGAACACAATAATTTGGCGTGAATGCAACATTACCTGGACGTGTACACTTTTTACCTAGTTCTGCTGCTTCCTAGACATGGGTTGTAACTTTTTCTATTAGAAAAATGTCACTAGGACAATTGATAATAACATAGACTAGTTAAGCGGTCGGTAGCCGAGCAGTAACGCACAAAGCATAGGGATGGCCCACAAGTCTAGTGACTTGGGTTCAATCCCTGGCAGAGCGTTACCGTTGACTACCGAGTGGCCAGTAGAGAGAGGACAGTACGATATCTGAAATACCAGATGTTGCAGTATGCTCCTCTACGACTTCCCATCCCATCGCAATAACTAAGAGGCCGTACAAGGAGGATGTAGAAGGGACCCAGATAGTAGGGCCTAAGTGCTGTGTGTGTCACACGTCCTCCAACAAACCAATCGACATATAGTAGTTGGGCATAGAGTAGTTGGAAGAAATTGAGCAGAAGAGCAATTTTCCAGAAATAACTGAGTGCACCATATCATAATAAGTGCAATTTCTTCAAATTATCATCCATTAATATAACACTTTTTAGTTTAAATAGATCATTTACATCCAGTGCATTCATGCAGTAATTTGAAATCAATTGTTCCAATTTCTCAATGATGGAATTTTTGCTTTAAACATTCAAAAACTTGCTTACTGCATGCATTATCCTTAAGGATGACAATTAACTTTGCTGTATTATAGTTCCTAATAAAGTATTGCACCCTTTTTTAGTGTACCCTTAATTAGGGATGAACGCTCGGTAGCAAGTGCTATATTTATAGAGAGGAAATTGTTGAGATCAATCCCCAACTGAGCATTATACAATAGCTGCAAATCCTAAACATACCTCACAAATGCAGTGAGGACAAATCAGCCTACCGGGAGGTCAGTGGAGGGAGGACAATATCGGAAAAGGCATCGTTGCAGTTCGCTAACTGATAACTTTTTATATCTGAAGATGTCAATGAGTATGGCTAAGTTGAATTCAGTAAAAAACAGCTATTTTTTCCAAAAAACTTGAGGTATGCTCCAACCATTTGTGCAACAATAAGCAGACGCTTAGTATGGAGACCGGGCTATAAAGGTATTGGGAGCAATATGGAAGCAGGCCGTCTTGCGAGGGCGGCAGCTGCTATTCCCTTATCTGGGCCCTTTCTTACCTGCGGCCTACCACGAGAGTACAGGAGGAAATATATTTTAGCATGGGACCAAATATGCAAAAATGCCCACTGGCGGGACCCCGCTGGGTGCAGGCAAGCGAAGCTGTTCCTGTCGCCATCCACCCAAAGAGCTAAGGAGCTCTTACTCCTTACGAAAGGAGAAGTGCGGAAGGTCACGGGCCTTCTCACTGGTCATTATTCCTTCAACTACCATCTGAGTAAGTTGGGACTTGTGGACTAGTCCACTTGCAGAGCCTATGGAGGAGGGCCTGAAACGGCCAACCATGTCCTATACTCATGCAAAGCGCCTTGTCACATCCGGCAGAGCATATGGAAGAGGAGTAGTTTGATGCACACCGACATAATGGCAATGCCTCCAAGGAAGCTACCAAATTTTCTTCCGGAAATTTAGCAGTAGCCACTTGGATTCTAAGTTAGAGGGTCATAGTACAAAGGGTGTTTTAGGCCGCGGTGCTTGGGGCGATTGGTGCCCGCAAACCCCCTACTAATAAAAAGACCATTTGTTACTCATTCTCTCTGCAATTGTGAGGATTATATCATAAGGTATCCTGAATTATATATACAGTAAAGTGACCACACATCCAGATTTTCGCGTTATAGTCCCGCTTTTTGGAGGGCTGTCCCATTTTTTTGATATATCCCTATTTTGTTCCGCGATTGAAGCACTGCCCCGCTAGGACTGGCTCCAAGTGGAAGCAATCCATCGGGACATCTTAATGCGATATCTTTAGAATTCATATTCTTAATAAGTAAGTCAATGTGGGCAACCGGTCGGGTTCAATCCCTGCCGGAGCGTTACCATTGACAATCCACCGGCCAGTAAAGAGAGGACAGTAAATCTGAAATAGCAGATGTGGTTGCAGTACCCTCTTCTACTATTTCCCATCCCATCCCAATAACCCAATCCTATCTTCCCTTCTGAAACTAAGAGGCCGTACAAGGAGGATACACAATGGGCCTAAATAGTAGGGCCTAAGTGCTGCGTGTGTCACACGCCCTCCAACAATCCAACCAACCAACCAAGATATAGCGGGCAAGTATTGGTAATACCCGTCAGAGAGTAACGAGACATCGGTAAGTCCCCATGTTTGTCCGTTGCAGTTTGAGCTGGGAATAAGTGCAAGGAAATTTCAGGTACTGCCTCCCTCTTTGCCTCCAAGAAAATGTGGTCACATCAAGATTGATTTTGTAGCAAAAAATATCCGATAATGTCAGCAATAAGTTTGTCTATAAATGAACCGCAATATTAAGAATCTGCCACGAATTCTTTGCAACTTATTTACCATGCAAAAAAGAATCGGATTGCTATTGTAGGTACAAATTGTCGAATACGGTACATTTGAATATGCTCTATTCCTGCAATTTGTGCTATTCTGGTGCATTGCTTCATCAATAGTACTTGGTGTAGTGCTCATGGTAACTGGTGTGCTTCATGCTTTTCTTGGTGCATTGGATAAGTGTGAAAAACGCAAAATGGTGAGGTGATAAAGAGCAGTATGGGGCAATAGAGAAGAGTGCGCGAATCTTACTTCAACTAATCCTTGCAACACCCTCACAATAATAATAGCACCTGGTCCAAGCATCAAGGCGCCTGGCACAAGCAGATTGAGAAAGGAGGAAGTGCCAATTGCGCCACCAAACAATCGATTCGCGGGATACTTGGTGGCGAGGAAGCCGCCGGGCACTTGAGTGACCAAGTAGCCCCAGAAGATGGACGAGTCGACGGCGGCCAGGGACTCGTTTCGCTGCAAGCAACGGAGCACATTTAGGTCCATCCCGCCTGGCGCCTCCGACTCAGTGCTGGACTCACTTCCTTCTCGAGGCGCAGCTTCGCCAGCCCCATGTTGCAGCGCATGCCGAACATGACAATGAAGCCGATACAGGTGAGCAATGCGACGGTGACGCGCTTTGATAGGCAAGGGCATTCGGGCCGTATGTATTTATCGATATGTCGCAGGGGCGGTCGATCTGGTGCGGTCTGGCTATCTGGCGTGCTGGTGTCGTCCGCCGCCTCCCCGTCGCGTGACAGCCCGAATTCCTCATAGCGACCACCGCCAGCGCCGCTCGTCTTCCTGTGCACATTAGTCGCTCGCATTATATTCGTGAAAAGCTAATTCCGAGTGCTTATCGCTGGTCATACATCGACAGGGAAAACGCATTAGCATACAAGACAAATGTAGCAGGCACCCCTTGCAGCCAAATGCCTGTCACTAAACGGAAATCATAGGAAATCGACGGAAATTAAGCAGGATTGGCGGTTGTCTAACCTTTTATGCACTTTACTGAGGGTGATTTGCAAGTGCATGTTCCCGCTGATACCGCCAAGGAAAAGGTTCCGTTTGAATACAAATATATGTCTGCCACCCGGTGCCGAGGAAAATTTTGCCGCCCCCCTAATTGACAATATTTACGCCAAGGTGACGGACAGGCATGGGGAATATCCATCTTCAAGTGAGAGGACACTGGGTATTCCCCGTGATCGTCCACCAGCACTGTCTATGGCAGGAACCTAAATGAGCACGCAGGCCACGTTGGAAATGCGTTAGGACTCCGCGTGTCGCATATAAAATTGCACTATATCTCCCGGTCAAGGACGGGGGGTGCCCAATGACAATTACCTCGATACCACGGAAATAAAATACCAGGAAATACTTTATGGATATGGTGACTGCAAATTCGCGGTAATACGAATATTGAAAATTCATTTGAAATTTGTGGACCGTCGTAAGGGTTAGAATAAGGGTTAGAACTTTAGGAAATTATTCAATATAATGATCATATTTATTTTATTTGAGCAGAGTACTTCGTATTCCCTGAATTACGCATAGTATTATTGTAATTTTAATTTTACTGGATTAATAGAGTTTAAGTTTTGCAGGGTGACCTTATTTTCGTATTTGTCCCAATGAAATAATATTGGCATCTTGCGATACATCGACATGTTATCTGCAAACCTAATGAATGCTCGTATTTATAATTTTTTAAGTAAGCAGGCAAGAACAATGCAATTCATCAACTTCTACTTCAACCTCCCATATTCCGAAATAACTGTTTTTAAATTCATCAAATGTGTCCCAGTTATTCTCGGTATACTGCAAATGTAAATTATTGTCGGCCATTTTATATATCTGACCTGAAATGTATATACTTCTGCAATTTATTTTGTAGAAAATCTATGATATCCGAATGAAATAAAATAAAATCCATCTCATAATTTATTTTATAGTCGGGTCATTGTTGTCGCTATTATTTATTTATTTAATTTAATCATGTTCTTGCTTTCGTAAGGGCTCTCGGCCTTTCCTGACCCTTCCGCCCTGGTTTCTATCATTATGTTTATTGTCGTAACGTTCAATGATTGCCAATAAAATGGTTTCCCTGCATCATTTGCTATGATATTTAGTTTTTTTTTAGTGTTTTATTAAATACCGTTAGCAGTTACAATATCATCTCAGGAATGTAAAATAATCGTTTGTTTTTAATGAATTTCAACTGAAATTTCATATATTGAAGATGAGGATGATGATGCTGAAGGGTTTAATGCGTTAACACGAAGAAATGAATAAATAAAGCAATGCACTTACTCCGAATGATGTCTATGGCAGTTTCCACAAACAAAAATACCAGTTTCCCGACTTTGTTAGTTCTCGAGTATTGCGCGACAACGCAATGCAATGGCAAGGATGCGACGCAAGGACGCCAGGACGCCAGGACGATTGTACGCGGATTAGGGCGGGAAAGGAGCGCGCTGAACGCTTGGTCACGTTCCGGGTATCAGAAATGAAATACGCCACTTATCATTCGCAATCGGCAGCTGTTGAGCGCTGTTGCTTGATGTCCTGAAAGGATCACACAATGCGCCACGTTTTCCCGAACGCTTTTCCGCACTTCTGATGATGATATTTGCCGGCATCGCCCTTCGTGTCGCACAGAAGATTACGATTGTATTACTATTTCCACGTCGTCAGATTGTTAGTGCTACATTTTAAATTTCTTCCAATTATTTTCATTTCCATACGTGAAATATTGCCTAGCAATTTTCATGCTATTCGTGGCATTTTTATAAAGTGTCAATTAGGCCTCCCCAAGGTACGGTACGTACCGGATACTCAGAGGTACGTACCCGGTATTTTCGTACCCGATACCCTTACTCGTACCCGCAAACTTGGGCTCGGGTATGTCATCGCCTTAGAGTAGGACGAAATCAAATTAAGAACCCGTACTCGTACCATTTATACCCGATACGTACCCTATGACTTTATAAAAGGTACTGGTACGGATATTATATGGTAGTTTCCGTACCGGGTACGTACCTGTACCGTACCTTGCCGGGGCCTACTTGGAATAGAGTAGAACGAAATCAAATTAAGAGCCCCTACTCGTACCGTCTATACCCGTTACGTATATCTTTATAGAAGGTACTGGTATGGATATTATATCGTAGTTTCCATACCGGGTACGTACCTGTGCCGTACCTTGCCGGGGCCTACTTGGAATAGAGTAGGATGAAATCAAATTAAGAGCCCATACTCGTACCGTTTATACCCGGTACGTACCCTGTCTTTATAAAAGGTACTGGTACGGATATTATATAGTAGTTTTCGTACCGGGTACGTATCTGTACCGTACCATGCCGGGGACTAGTTGGAATAGAGTAGGACGGAATCAAATTAAGAGCCCCTACTCGTACTGTCTATACCCGTTACGTATATCTTTATAGAAGGTACTGGTATGGATATTATATCGTAGTTTCCATACCGGGTACGTACCTGTGCCGTACCTTGCCGGGGCCTACTTGGAATAGAGTAGGATGAAATCAATTTAAGAGCCCATACTCGTACCGTTTATACCCGGTACGTACCCTGTATTTATAAAAGGTACTGGTACGGATATTATATAGTAGTTTTCGTACCGGGTACGTACCTGTACTGTACCATGCCGGGGCCTACTTGGAATAGAGTAGAACGAAATCAAATTAAGAGCCCCTACTCGTACTGTCTATACCCGTTACGTATATCTTTATAGAAGATACTGGTATGGATATTATATCGTAGTTTCCGTACCGAGTACGCACCTGTACCGTACCTAGCCGGCGCCTACTTGGAATAGAGTAGGATGAAATCAAATTAAGAGCCCGTACTCCAACCGTCTATACCCGGTACGTACCCTATATTTTTATAAAAGGTACTGGTATGGATATTATATCGTAGTTTCCGTACCAGGTACGTACTTGTACCGTACCTTGCCGAGGCCTACTTGGAATACAGTAGGATGAAATCAAATTAAGAGCCCGTACTCCAACCGTCTATACCCGGTGCGTACCCTATATCTTTCTAGAAGGTACTGGTATGGATATTATGTCGTAGTTTCCGTATCGGGTACGTACCTGTATCGTACCTTGCCGGGGCCTAGTTGGAATAGAGAACGAAATCAAATTAAGAGCCCGTACTCGCACCGTTTATACCCGGTACGTACCCTATATCTTTATAGAAGGTACTGGTCTGGATATTATATCGTAGTTTTCGTACCGGGTACGTACCTGTACCGTCATGCCGGGGCCTAGTTGGAATAAAGTAGGACGAAATCAAATTAAGAGCCCCCACTCGTAACGTTTATACCCGGTACGTATCCTGTCTTTATAAAATGTACGAGTACGGATTTTATATCGTACTTTCCGTACCGGGTACGTACCCGTAACGTGGCTGACCGAGGCCTAGTTAGAATAAATTAGGACGAAATCAAATTAAGAGCCCGTACTCAGACCGTTTATACCCGATACGTACCCTAGGACTTTATAAAAGGTACGGGGGGTATTACATACTAGTGTCCTTACCGTGTACGTACCCGTACAGTACCTAGCCGAGGCCTAGTTGGAATGGAGTAAGACGAAATCAAATTAAGAGCAACGAAACTGAATCTGGGACGAGTTGGTTATCAAAAGAATCAGGAAGAAAGAAGGCAATGAAACACATCTGAAAGCAGGCGTAAACGATTCGTAATTAGATACGGGAGTGATAAGTGTTGAATGACACTTGAATGATAATTGCTTGCGTCGCATAACTGCAGGACAATGCAGTACAGCGCAGGCGGCGGCGGTGAGTGCAGAAGGACGACGAAGGATGCGCAGGCGAATATCTTGAGAAAGACTCAATATCGGCGCCGGCTCTTGACGTCACTTGCCGCGTGCCGCTGCGCTTCTTCTCGCAGCATCGTTTTGGCATTCATACTCATCGCCGCCCTACCCACCACCACCCCCGGCCGCTCATCGCACCCCGTCAGCGCAGCACAAACACATCGAGTGCTGAGAGTGAAATCAAATATCTAGATCAATATCGAGGCGGAGTAAACTAAATGCATGCATTCGTCTTTATTCAATTGCTGCCCACCCCCGCACCACTTCCGGCAGCATCATTTCGCATTCAAGCGTTACACTTTAAAGTTTCCGGCGAGTCGGGCGAAAACGGTGTGACATTAGTGATGAAAATGTGGGCGAGGGACGGCGGTGGATGGCGAATGCGCTGAATACGTAACGAGGGTGGCGGAATGAAGAAAATGAACCACGGATGACAATTTGTTATACTTTATTGTGTCGCGCGTGGAATATCCTTAACGCTCTTCGTCATCGGAAATTTGGTGGCGCGCATGGATTCGCCTTAGTGCAGGCTTCCAAGTTCTTCTATTGCAGAGCAACCCCTCCGAAAAATTAGCGTAATATGATCAGGCCTGTTAGACTCTATAGAAAAATTGAGTTTGCATAAATTTTGCTTGCGGATGACAATAAGACAAGTGGAAGTAATGGATATTGATATATTCTGTAATAATTTAATCTAATGATAAATTTTCTTAACTGTATACAGTAAAATACCGATTGAACAGGAATTAAATGAAGATTATTCGTTGAATAGAGAATATGTCATGACCTGGACTCGTTACACAATAGAATGTCGATTTAGCGAATCCCGATGTAATGAAAGTACTGGTCACTTGAAAAATTTCGATTTTATAAATAAAACTAAAGTATTTTGGATTTCATTCACGTGTAATTGCCCTAAAAATGACAATGTTTAAAAGATTAATAGAATTTGAATGTGAAATTTCGAAGAATTTGGCAGGTTGCAGTCTTACAATAGAATTAACAATACTCGCTACAGCGAAAACGTCATAAAATTACTTCCATTCTCGAATTCGTTTAATCTAGACTTTATCATACGTTATATCGGAAATATTAGCTAAATTTAAATTCGTTAAATTGAGATTGTACTGTATATACAAATGAATGACTAAAACCCAAATAATTCGATCCAATTTCAATATTGGGGATGTCCCGGGTACTCCTGGGACAATGACAACAGATAGAAATTTGGAAAAACCTCATAGTTGGAAAATTATAGGGAAATAGCCAAACAAATCAATTGACAAATCAAGTGCGTATCGAATATTTGGTTTGGAAAATCTGACATTGGAATACCATGGGTCCTCTACTATTTGTATATATTTCTATGTTACTACACCTAAATTGTCATTTTCGGGGTGATAGTCTACCTCTCAGTACATATCTTGGTTAAAGGTCTTAACTATGTACTGTACAAACTTCAGTTAATACGGCACATTAGTGACCGTCAAGAATGTGGAATAGACTGTAGAATAAACAGGATAGCAAGGCCAGGATTCAATAACGGCGAAAACTGTATATTCAACAAAGTGCCTGGAGACATGTTCAATTGAATGTCTACTGAAAGATGGTTAGAAAAGAAGACCAAACAACCTAAGGTTTGAGGATGACACAGGACTAGAAGTTAGGAATGGGAAGACGTAAAGTACTCTAAAGCCGGAATATATTTTATACATATTCTGTTTCATCCCCGTGATAAGTTGCCGAATTGGAAGATTCCACCAACTGCCGTCAAGGAAAAATTGGGATGGTCCTTCAGACTTTGGGTTTTTGAGATTTAGTAAATGAAATCACGATGTCGTCCACTCACACAAAACACACTCACGCACACACAAAAAGTATTTATTAGAAACCAACCGGTTTCGGATTTTCAAGCCATCATAGGGTGTACATAATATCTACGCAGCAACAAATAGTGGTTACAAATTATCAATGGAGAAGATGAAATATGAAATATCCAAAAAAATCAAAATTAAAATCCATAAAATCCATGAAATCCATGAAATGCAATGGCAATGGCAACATATCCTTGAGCCAGCCATTGCATTTCATGCCTTGTATGAAATGGCATTCAAAATTAATTTATATTTTTAAACATGTACAACTTTTAAGTTAACATCATTTTACATGTAAGTTTCCGGACGTCTTTTATATTTAAGTCTGAAGTGCCAAGGAACATAATGTTTTCTGTTTGTTTGTGTTAACTTTTGTAGTATTGCCCTGAGGATGGCCATTGTTTAGGCCGAAACCGTTTGGCATTGAGGATTGAGATTTATTAAATTTATTTGGAGCTTGGACAATTTCTCTGTGTCAACATTCAATGGAGTGGTTATTTGTACTGGTTTTAATGGGAGGCGTTACAAATTTCCACGAATATGGAATGGTATGTAAGTAGATATTTTATATAGATTCATGAACAAAGCGATGTCTACAAATAGCCATTAATTGTTACTCTGCGGCTTAGATAATGGTTTAGAAAAATTGGTGATTTTCTCCTGTTTTGATTTTATCACAAGCTCTTTATACTCAATTTCATAGTCATTTTCTGACCCAGGGCATACTAAAAATCATCCTAGAATTCTGCGGCACACTAAGGGTTATTCTAGAATTCCGCCACACACCAAAACGAAATTGGATGTATTAATTGATCAAATAACTAAAAAAATTTAATGCAAATTTGGGTAATGCAAGGCAAAGTTATTGGTCGAGATTAGACTGGTTTATTATCACTCCACCCCATGGCCTTACTGCACACCAGTGTTGGATGGGCGGCACACTGGTTGCGGAGCACTGATTTACGGCATTCAATAACTTCCTAGCAATCATTACTGTGGGTTTGCATGAGTTCATCAGAATTAAGAACAGTTAGGGTAGGCCACAGTTTCTTCCAGCAAGCTATGTAAATACTTGGAAACAATTGAATGGATTTGCTTTTGGTTCTCAGGACTAATGTCATTAGTACCAATCCTTAGAATTGACTGCATCATAACACTTCAAACGTTGTTCAACAAAACCAGCGAGATATTCATTTGCGGATTCGCGAATAATGAAATTTTCAACCGCGAACACAGGAAATGGGTCCCAAATTTTTAGCCCGCGAATACTAGAACCGTGTATAAGGAGCTTCTACTACACTCTAAAAAAATGATGCAACCTGTTGATTTAGATTCCAGGATTATCACCACGAAATAATTGACGTATTGTAGAAAGAATGAGTATAAATCGCATAAAAACAGTAAGAAACTTGTGATATATTTACCACTTGTGGAATTTCATTTCCGCCTTCCTTAATTGTGCGCACAAATTGTAGGTAAGGCGATAACACTACAAATAATGCGTATATTTACACCATTCTTGGACGCAGTTTCACAACCTATTCTCACCGTGACTCTAGAAAATTGAGGCGAGCGTGTTTGGTCAATGCAATGGAATGGAAGAATGCAAACCGCGTCCGCGTCCTTATGGCGTCTCCTGCTTCGAACACGGATGCTGCGAGCTGTGAATCTAACCAGTAGCCAACTGAGTCCGCTCCTCGTTTCTCAGCAAATGCCTGAAAAGCCGATACGGCTTCCCCCGATTTATGCAGCATCACCACACGATCGCACAGCCGCAAAAATCGCCTCGTCCCTAGTTTTCCTCCTATCCTCGTTCAATATGCTTCATCTCACAGATTTCTCTAATTATTAACAATAATAACGCCGATATAACGGTTGAAAGTGCTGGTCCCTTGAAAAAATCTCGATATTACGAATAAAACTAATGCATTTAGGTCCCCTCGATTTAACGAACTTTTTTGGGCCA
>JAOEHK010001470.1:0-15784 GCA_025447835.1 Labidoglobus nevermanni
AAATTCTTGTAACTACTATAATGTTCTTTTATGCGTTGTGTAAATGGTCTACCTGTTTGACCTACGTAAACTTTGTTGCAGTCTCCGCATGACAACAGGTAAACTCCTGATTTTCCCTTATTATCTAATTTATCCTTGCAATTTGTGACAAATATTTTCAACTTTTTGAAACAAATAAAGTTTCTTTATAACCATTATCTAATTGTCCGCTGCATCAGACCTAAGTTTTGCTTTCGAAATTCGCAGATGGAAGCACTAATGGCTTAGATCTCCGAACATATCCAACGCAGCAGGAAATCAAAGAAAGTGAGTAGATTTTGATTATGACTTTGAAGTTGCAGCGTATTTTTCGAAATGGTGGTGATAGGTGGTTGGTGTAGGCGGCAGAGGATTGGCTGACCATATTGCAGACGCAAAATAGCAGAATTGTTACTAATTCTCTGTTCTTATTTCCCTCTCGTCTATGTTGGCTTTCGTGCAGGCAATTATAGGATTGGTGAGTAAAGAAACTTGAATGAGGGACGTATCTAATCATTACCATCGCCTGATTGTCTTACTTCATTGCGGGCAGATTAATACCAGACATTGATGGCCTCAAGTAATATATTCGCTTATAATTTGACGCGTTATTGTTCACGAGCAAGTATTAATTTCATCATTTTGTACATATTCATTCATTTGCAAAAAAACTTGATGTGTTCATAGTCCTTAATCATTGATTGCGGACATATCCACTTGGGAATGTGGTGATGTGTGGTAAACTGAGTGGAAGTCGATTGGGTTTTCGTCCCGTAACGTTTAACAGGTGGTTGCATGATGATTGCCGGGGTTCTCTTGTGCGCTACCGCACTGGGTCACACTAACGGGTGTATGTCCGCCAACAGGTCGAGAGGTCGTGTTTCAATGTCGCGACGAAGGACCTCTGCGTGCTCGAGTCCGATGGACACGCGCCGACAACCTGCCGCTGCCTCTCGGGTCGCGAGATGTCAACGGACGCCTGGAAATGCCGAATATCCAACTAAACCACAGCGGGAAATACATCTGCTCCGCGATTGGCATCCCAGCGCATACGCCCGGGGCCTCCGTCATGGTTGACCTACAAGTCAATCCCTGTAAGTCCAATGATTGCTCTGTGTTTTGTTTAAAATGCGTGTCCTGCTTTCTTGTCGGCAAAGCTGTGTGGAGCTCGGGATTTATTAAATACGGCGTGCTGCCACCAATAGATACCGAATATCATGGGACAGGTAGGGACAGACTAGGTTTCTGGTAACCCTTATTCTATTTGTACCCCACTAACCATTTCGCTCTTGTAACGCTGCGAATTTGATTTTGTTGAACAACAAATTTGGCAAGTGAGTCCGAGGCCGGCGGAGCTTTATTTATTACAGCGCCTTTTATTCCGCGTTCAATTCTCTTAGATGTGGCGCCAACTCCGCGACCCATTGAAGCATGCGGTTTGTTCGAGGCGACCTGCGCGAACGGCGAATGCATCGACAAGAGACTGGTGTGCAATGGTCGCGAGGATTGCAGCGATGGCTCGGATGAGACCAGATGCAGTACGTCTGAGCGCATTGGCCAACGCCAAGATAAGATCCGCGACCAGTATTCATTGCATTTCAGATCCGCACGGTTGCGAACCCAATGAATTTCGTTGTCCGAACAAGCGTTGCATTCTCAAGACCTGGGTCTGCGACTCTGAGGACGATTGCGGCGATGGCGGCGACGAGAGGGATTGTGGCGAACGGCGACCTGGAGATGCCTGCAGTCCCGTCCAATTTGCTTGCAGATCTGGCAACCAATGTATTCCGAAAAGCTTCCGCTGCGACCAGAACAACGACTGCCATGATGGCAGTGATGAAATTGGGTGCATCGGCGTGACCATCATGCGCGCACCTCCCCCAATGGTCACCCTGAGCATTGGTCAAACATTCGTGGTGTCCTGTACTGCTGTCGGCGTTCCCGTTCCCGAAATCATCTGGCGCCTCAATTGGGGTCATATTCCCGAGAAATGCCAAACCACCAGTGTCAATGGCGTGGGCACGCTGACTTGCCCTGATATCCAGGAGCATGATCAGGGCGCCTACTCGTGTGAAGCCATCAATATCAAGGGCTCCGTGTTGGCCGTGCCTGATGCAATTCTCGTTGTCAATCCGCCTACTGGCGTTTGTGCAAAGGGCTTCTTTAACTCGGAAGCGCGCAGTCCTTCGGAATGCATATCCTGTTTCTGTTTCGGGACTACCAGCGACTGTAAATCGGCCAATCTCTTCACCTATCATCTCCCACCGCCGTTCGGTGCGCACAAAGTACTAGGTGTACACATTGGCCCGCATTCCGGCGTGGTTGACATTCGCGATGAGCCGATCTACAAAGGTACTGAACCACGCCTCACACCTGTGCCAGGCCGCAACGGCGTCCATGCGCAATTATCTCACGGTGACCTCTGGCAACCGAATGTTATCCCATACTTCGCCCTTCCGGAGAACTATCATGGGAATCAGTTGAAGAGTTACGGCGGATACTTGACATATCAACTACAGTATGAAGGCAATGGTCGAAGCATCAATGCGCCGGAGGTGATCCTTGTGGGCAATGGCTACACATTACTTCACCTTGGCCAAGAACGTCGGTCAGGAAGTAGGGACGAGATTGCAGTCAGATTCTTCTATGGGGAGTGGGTGATTAGATCGGAATCTCGACCTCAGACTATTGCCACACGCGAAGATATCATGATGGCTTTAGCGTCAGTTCAGAATATTCTCATTAAACTGCAATACATCGAGGGCGCCATGGATACAACTATTAGCAAAATCGAAATGGATTCAGCGGCTATTCGCAACACGGGATTGGGCAACGCTAGTTTCGTTGAGGAGTGCATGTGTCCAACGGGACATAGTGGTCTATCCTGTGAGGTGGGTTACTAACTATCGCTAAACCCAGAGAAACGGATGACGCCTTCTCTTTTTCTAGTCTTGCGATACTGGCTACTCTAGGCACAGTGTAGGGCCATGGCTAGGACAATGCTACAAAGAAATCGAAACTTGTCCTTCGGGTTACTATGGCGACCCCTCTCGTGGCATACCTTGTCAAGTCTGTCCTTGTCCTCTAACAGATTCTAGAAATCAGTAAGTCGTTATAAAATTGTAACTTGGAACCTGCAGCCAATGAGTTGAAAACATGTTAGATTTAGCACCACTTGTTACCTGGACACTGATGGTGATGTCACCTGCAACTGCCCTCCAGAATACATGGGTCGTCGTTGTGAGTCGTGCAGCCATGGTTACACAGGCAATCCACTTCTACCGGGAGATTACTGCAAGCCAGCTACTAGTCAATGCAATCCTGATGGTTCAATCGGCTTAGATCCTTACGGCCGCTGCCAGTGCAAGGTAAGTCAGATACTAAATATGTTACTATGTTACTAAACAATTTCAACCATAATCTTTAATGCAAATTATTAACATACGATGCTTTTCTGTAAGTATTCCCTTTGCAAACATGCAACCTCTGTTGTCTTATTTGTCCGCGTCTATTACTTTCACAAAGGCCAACACTTATGGTCCAACTTGTGGAAACTGCAAGAACAACACATTCCATCTAGCTGGCGAAAATCAATTTGGTTGCGTATCCTGTTTCTGTATGGGCATAGTCGACCAATGTATCAGCTCAAATTGGTATCGGGATACCGTTAATGCGGCCTTCACACGCTCCAAACAAGACTTCACATTGGTGGAAATTGATAACAAACATACGAAAATTGATGATGGGATTATTCTTGACACGAATGCAAGAGAAATCGTTTACAACAACTTTAGACGTCCTGATGTCTATTATTGGTCGTTGCCTGCCCGATTCCTCGGTGATAAAGTTACCTCATACGGAGGGGACTTGAAGTACACCCTAAGATATGTCCCGACTCCAGGTGGACAAAGCTCAAAGAACAATGCGCCGGATGTGGAAATCATCAGCCACAACTCCATCACCCTCACTTATTTTGCACGAGATCAAGTCGCGCCCAACACCGTGCAGTCATTCTCTGTCCCATTATTGGAACAGTACTGGCAACGGTCTGATGGCCAACCTACTGATCGGGAACATTTGATGATGGCTTTAGCGGATGTTAAAGCTATTCTGATCAAGGCTACCTACACAACGAATACCCGGGAAGCCGCCTTGCAGTCGGTCACTTTAGATATCGCTGACGAACGGAACACTGGGAATGGCAGAGTGCAAGCCGTTGAGCATTGCTACTGCCCGGAAGGATATAAGGGTATGTCATGCGAAGATTGCGATGTCGGATACACGCGCAATATCGGAGGGTTGTATTTGGGAATTTGCGAACCGTGCCAATGCAATGGTTTGTCCAATGAATGTGACCCGGAAACTGGAGAGTGCTTACACTGCCGGGACTTTAGCACTGGTCCCAATTGCGAGTCTTGCTTACCAGGATACGAAGGAAATCCTAGCATTCGGGAGCCATGTCGGTTCACAGGTGAAGCGGGCAAGTTGTGTCGATGCGACCCACGAGGATCCATTTCTAATGATTGCTTTGGCGGTTCATGCCAGTGCAAAACCAACGTGGAAGGAGATAATTGCGACAGGTGCCGTGAAGGTACCTTCGGTTTGAACGCATCTATCGCTGAAGGTTGTCAGTCGTGCTTCTGTTCCGGAGTGGTATCCGATTGCAGGGAGAGTAACATGTACATCACTCAAATCCCAAGCAATATTTTGGATGATAGTCATGGGTTTACTCTTACCGATCCGTAAGTTTCTCGCATCAAAGTCTATTGGTTTAGTTCTATTACCAGTTCCACTTATGCAGGGAACAAAATGAGCATATATCCTATCCATTTGATCTGAACATACAAACGAACGAAATTGGCTTCACCTTTCGCCCCAGCATGTCTCAACGTCTCTACTGGTCGATACCGCGCGAGTTTACTGGTCCTCGAATAACTTCTTATGGAGGTAAACTTGAGTTCACCCAGCGATACACGCAAAGAGCGTATGCGTCATACTTAATGGATCGCGATGTTATAATTACCGGAAACGGTATAAGTATATACTGGACAAACCCAGCAGAGTTGAAGCCCAATATTGCGAATGTAAGTCCAACAAAATAGGACTCTTAAACCCTTTCAAATTTACCAATTTGGATTAGAAAATCTCCGTAACTCTAAATCCCAGCGCCAAGTGGCAACGACTTGACCATCGATCAGGCCCTCGTCCAGCATCTAGGGAGGACATTCTCAAAGTCCTTGCTAATGTTAATACTATTTTGATCCGAGCACAATTATCTACCGACACACAAAGCTCCTTCCTAAGTGATGTGACATTGGATACAGCTCTGAATCAACAAACTGGCCAAGCGAAGGCCTCGAGTATTGAAGTCTGCACATGTCCACTCGTATGTCTAATGTTTCAGCTATATTGATAGCTAAGTGATAGCGAATTTTCTTTGATTATCAGCACTATAGTGGCACATCTTGTGAATCCTGCTCATTGGGATACTACAGAGACTACAATGATCTAGCTGCTGGTCCCTTAGGGTCTTGCAACAAGTGTCCGTGTAATAACAACGAAAGATCGTGCCACTTTGACTACGAAACTGGAGTAATATGTGAATGCCGTGAAGGATTCAAAGGTCGCCATTGTGAGCATCTTGAGGGTAAGTCACTAATGAATTTTTTTTATTAGTGGGGGGGATCCATGTGCACCATTTGCCCTAAGCACTGCGGCCTGAAAGGCCTATTGTACTGTGACCCTCTTAAAACCCAAGTGAGTATTTGCTTTCGATACAATTTTTACATCATTGTCTTAAAACGCAAGAGAAAATGAAAAATGTACCTACCACGTTACAGGAGCAGTTACTAAGCTATATATATGGTGTCCTTTATACACTATAGAAACACAACGTATTTAATTTACTTAAAGACATTTTCCCTCCTATAGACGGCTTCAGAGAACCAGACATTGGTGACCAGAATCCACCAATTCCAACAATTACGGTATCTATTAGTGCGCCCACTTTAACAATACAACAAGTTGGATCATCCGTTACATATACTTGCTCTGCTACTTCAACAATCAACCAGGTAGGATAGTCAATAACTGCTCAATAAGCTTGTGATCTTACAAGATACATATTTAGGATGTACGATTGAACTGGAATCGGGCTCATGGTCAACTTCCCAATCGCGCAATTGACGATCACCGTGGAAGGCTCATTATCACAAACCTTCAAGTTAGCGATAGCGGGACTTATATCTGCAAAGCAGAAGATGGCGTATCCATTGTTGAGGAATATGTTAACTTAGCTGTTGGAGGTAAGATTGCCAATTTTACTATCAGACCATGAAATTCTAACTAGGTATGTCACTGATTGCTATCAAGCATTTCGGAAAAGTCTTCTGAATGTCACAGGTACATACATAGAACTCTTTTATTGCATTTGGTTGAATTCATATATAGAATTTTATATAATTCTCTTATTCTACAGAAAACCCTGAGAGTCGTCCACGAGCTATGGTTTGGCCCACATATGTTAACGTGTCTGAAGGGGAGCCTGTTGAAATCCGTTGCTCAGGCACCGGTTTTCCTGCTCCAAGACTAGAATTTATGAGGGCAACAAGAGATCGCCTCAGTCCGGTAAATAGACTAGTACTCCCTTCCTCATTTCGATGACAATTTTGTTCGTAACTCTAAAGCATACTTTCCGCAATGGCATCTTCCGAATTGAACGAGTAATGAGACACGATGAAGGAGAATATGATTGTATTGCTACAAACCACCTAGGTTCCCATTCGAACCGCACATTTCTGATTGTAAAAGATGGTGGGTCTGCCCCGACAATTGAACCAATTGTACGACCCCCAATCGTTCACGGTTCCGTCGGGGAATCCTTCACACTTCATTGTGAAGCTGGTGGCGCTCAGAGGAGCGTAAAATGGACGAAACAAAATGGCCACTTGTCCTACAACAGTAGAGACGAAAACGGCATATTGATTGTGAATGATGCTAGAATTGAGGACTCGGGAATCTACGAATGTACCGTTTCAACCCTTACAGGTGCTTTGGGTAGGGCATACGCTAATGTAAGCATAGGCTACACCACCTCGGCACAATCGCCAACTGCTCACATTGCTCAAAACCAAGAGACGATCAATCAGGGATCCGACATTGAAATACGATGCGAATTTACTGGCTCCCCGATGCCAACGGTCAAATGGACTAAGGTCCATGAACCCTTACCAACCTACGTGAACCCTTCTGATCCAGTCCTAAGATTGAGGAATGTACAAATCAATGATCGAGGCATTTATGTCTGTGTGGCACGAAATGAACTTGGTCTCGCTCAAGCTCGTGTGACCATCGAAGTAGAACGTAAATGACCACATTAATTGCGTATGATCTTCCAGTGTAGTAGAAAAACTTACAGGTCGTGTCCCCCCAAGCATCGAAATTTATCCAAATTCTTCTCAAATCGTAAACGCAGGACAGTCTGTGATGGTCCACTGCAATGTTCTGGCTGGTGAACCGTATCCCGAGATACGCTGGAGTCGCCTAGATGGCTCAGAAATCTCCAGTCGTGCTTCAAATATTCGTGGTGCTTTAAGGTATGACATTCCACTGATTACCTTGTCAAAATTCTAGTAGGCCTTCCAACAAATTACAAAATGATTCCGGTTACGGTTAAATTCGCGTTGGCACTTTTCATTCTCAGTGGATTATATTTAGTCCTGAAAGGATATTGTTTGGTATCCTATGGATTTTCATTACTTATGATATCCTGGTTGTTAACTTACATAAATTAATATAATTTTAAGCATAATTGGAATAAGGCCGGATGATGCTGGAGACTATAAATGCGTGGCAGAGAATGAAGCAGGTTCCGTTACCGCAGTAGCAAGCATTGTCGTTCAGGAACCTCCTTCAGTCTCAATCAACCCTCGTGGATCAAGGCTAAGCGTCCAAAGAGGAGAATATGTACGCCTCGAGTGCACAGGTCATGGTAACCCTGCACCAAGCGTGTCTTGGACGGAACACAACAGAAGGAGGACTTATCAACTGCCTGCTCTTCATGGCCTGGATCAGCGCAGGACCTTGAACACTGCCATTAAAGAGTTATATAGTGTTACCGAGGATGATGAAGGAATGTACATTTGCACCGCATCTAATGATGCTGGAACGACTGAGAAACGCATTACACTTACCGTCACCAATGATATTCCTTCCCGGGGAGATATTACTGGTATGTTGCTATGAACTAATAATCTAATAACATTCGCGTGTGTATATAATTTCTTTGATTACTTATTGCCATAAAATTAGTCAGTTGTCTTATGGCACTTATCTTAATATTGATATTTTATCGAATTTGAATTATTTTTCATGACCATACTAACCCTTGGGCATAGGTTTCCACC
This sequence comes from Labidoglobus nevermanni, assembly GCA_025447835.1. Classification (NCBI taxonomy): domain Eukaryota; kingdom Metazoa; phylum Arthropoda; class Insecta; order Coleoptera; family Staphylinidae; genus Labidoglobus; species Labidoglobus nevermanni. Next base: position 8,424 of record JAOEHK010001470.1, read on the forward strand.
CACAAAATAGAGGTGAGTTGCAGTTTGACTAGAATATAAGCACTATTACTTACATTATTATCCATGTAGTTGTGAACCAGTTTAGCTTTGTAAATTAATTGTCTTGCATTGCATGAACTCCAAAAATAGTAAGCTAGAATTGCATGAGTGGTCTAATTAGTCCAGGTATATGGTAACTAGATGTGGAGTTAATATACCTAGTTCACATTAGTTAAAGCTGTTACTAGGACATAAAGTAAGTCTAAACTCAAATAATGAAATGTAGATGAAGATCCGGGCAGTTCCGGAGAGCCCCGATTTAAAGACAATGAGCTACCACTGCCGCACGACAACCAAACGTTTACTGTCCCAGCCGGAACCCGAGCGGACCTCATATGCAATGTGGAATTTACTGGTAACGCAATGGCTAGAACTATATGAGCGGATAGAGGGTTATCTATTGTGGTCATCTTTTAGACCGTGAACCACTCATCACGAATTGGATGCGCCTTGACAATGCCCCTATGCCCACAAACTTTATCATCCAAAACGGCACCTTATCCATCGACAATGCACAACCCTCCGATGCTGGCGAGTACAACTGCTTGGGCATGTCTTCCACCACGAATAAAGTTCTCTTTAGGGTAATCGCAAACCTGCGAGTCTTGGGTAAGCATCCAATCGACCCTAATCCATATCGAATGTAGTGCAAATTGCTTGTCAGAGCAATGCTTCGAATGAATTGTTTTTGATAATTGGTTTCTTTTTTCACTTGCGATGTAAGCCGATGACGAATTATGCGCATTGCGAGGTAGGCTGTGTATTCTATAGATGTACGGGGTTTAGAGGATCCAGCTATCGATATTTCTGTGTCTTATAATAATAGCTGATTATGCGATATACCGACTTCTTCCCAATAATTGTAGCTCCTCCAAGAATTAAACTTCATCCACCACGACAAATAGTAAGCCCAGGAGCAAATGCGCAAATAGAATGTTCAGCGACTGGTGATCAACCCATCAGAATTAACTGGGCAGGTCATGGCAGGGAACTCTCGCAAAATGTTCATGCTACAGATGGATTATTACAATTCCAAGGTATACAACTTACTGATGCTGGTATGTACCGATGTACAGCAGTAAACTCTGTGGGGGAGGCCGACGCTGTAGCAGAAGTCGTCGTTCAAGGTATTGTATCGCATCACCAATTCTTAAAATATTGATTTATATCTGGTGTATCTCAGAAAATGTCCAGCAACCACCAACACCAGTTAGAGAACAAACTGCTGAAGTAGGAAGTACTGTAACTTTGAATTGCAATATCGGACAAAACACTGCCAATCCATCATATAGGTGGTCCAAAGAGAATGGAGATCTTCCTGCTACAGCCCGTGAAGGTGGTCAATTCGGGGAACAATTAAAGATCCACAGAATATCGCTGCATGATAGTGGTCGTTATTATTGCGAAATGATTTCTGAGTCTGATGTCCCCAAAGATTACGTAAACCTCCATGTTATTGGTACGCACAAGCGCAATTGTTAAAATCAGTGATACTGACTTCTTGATTGTGAACTAGATCGTCCAGATACAATTGCTCGTCGTCCCCAAAAACCCGCATTAGATATCCATGCCTCGAATGATGCCATCCAAGCTGGAGATAATGTGGAGATTCACTGCCGGTCAAACGAACCAGGAGTGATTGTTAGCTGGTCCAAACTAAGTGGACGTCTAGCTGACAATGTTGTTATCTCTGGAGGACAATTGAGATTTTCCGCAATTAGAGCCGAAAATAATGGCGCATACCGATGTGAAGCACGTGGATATGAAGGCTTCTATCATAAGGACCACTTTATCAATGTGAACGATGATAATCCAGAAAACGATGCAATACACATTAAATCGGCTCCAGAAGGTTCCACAGTTATTCTCAAATGTTCGTCTCAATTAGACCCACCACTTTCATTCACTTGGTCCAAAGATAAAGATGCATTGCCCAGATCTGTAGATATCCATAGCGTAAGATATTTTTGCGTTCCTGCGTTCGGATCTTAGATACCCTCATTCAAGTTCGGGTTTTTTTAGAGCACCATTCAACTGCACGATGTAGGAGCTAGTGATGCTGGTACTTATGTTTGCACTTCAAGAAATGCTTACAAAACTCTCGATGTGCGCAATATTCTACGTATTGAAGGAATTGTGCCTCACTTTGCACAAGCACCCAATAGCTATATCGTGATGCCGCCTCTTCCGGACTCTCATATACAATTTAACATCGAAATTTCATTCAAACCCCAAGATCATGATGGTCTGATCTTCTACAATGGCCATAAACGGAACGCCCCAGACGGGGATTTCATTTCCTTAGCTCTGCGCAATGGAATTCCCGAATTTAAATTCATAATGGGCCAAAATCACTCAGCAACAACCATCACCAGCGAACGACCGTTAACTCTGCATGAATGGCATACTATCAAAATTATTCGAATGCGCAGAAAGGCCTCGATGTACGTCGATGGCGAAGGACCTTACACTGGCATGGCTGGAGGCAAATACTCAGGAATCAGTCTTAGCGAGGAGCTTTTCCTAGGTGGTGTTCCGGATCTGAATCAAATCAGTCCGTTAGTCGGCATACATAAGGGATTAGTTGGATGCATTGCTTACCTCAAGCTTGGTAACATAGTGAGCGATATAAATAAAGAGGCGCATGCTAAGAAGGGTATCACGAACTGCGAAACATGCTCGGAAAATCCATGCCAAAATCATGGGGTATGCCAAGAGGCTTTGACCAAGGAAGGGTTCACATGCATCTGCCGTAATAGTTTTAGTGGTCCCACATGCAATAAAGTTGGATCAGAGTCCTGCAGTGCTCGTAAGTTCAAGCAATATTGCAATTATTGCTGTATTCATTAGCTTATTATTTAGACACCTGTGGTGTGGGAATTTGCATTGAAACGGATGAAAGCTACAAATGTAAATGTCCGATTGGTCGTCTTGGACGTCACTGCGAAAGGGTCATTAATATTGAGGAGCCAGCCTTTGCTAATAACGCCTATCTTGCTTATCCTACCCCGAACCAAATCAAAAGACTCAAGATTTCCATGAAAATCAAACCGAAGGACACTAACGATGGATTGATTGCATATTGTGGCGAAACAGAAGAAGGCGATGGAGATTTTGTTAGTTTGGCTATTAAGGATCGTCATGTTGAGTTCCGATTTGATGTTGGGAATGGTAAGCTTACAATGAATTGATCATGTTGATTAACACGGTCGTTTTAAATAGCAAATAATATGTAATAATATGCTTGTTTGTCATACAGCGGCCGATGAAAACTTTGAGGGTACTTTTAGTTACATAATTTCGTCAATCTTTTTTATCAAACTTTGTCTCTTTAGGACCGGTAGTAATTCGAAGTGAAAATGAGATTGTTCCAAACCAATGGGTCGTCATTTCTGCCAGTCGCTCCTTAAATGATGGGAGATTGATCGTGAATGGCGATAACATTGTAATAGGAAAGTCTCACGGCATCCATCGAGCTCTGAACCTTCGGACAAATTTCTTCATCGGAGGCTATGATGAACAGAACATGAAACTAAATAGCGGCGTAGGAGTTAGCGATGGTTTTCATGGGTGCGTTACTGGAATCAGCATCTCAAGTTTAGACCTCCATGCTATACATTCTGCTATCGACTCTGCCAATGTGCAAGCCTGTACTTCCTTAGATGACTATGACGCTATAGAACCAAATAATGACTTGTCTGGAGTGAGCTCCCTCAGCAATATGCAAACCTATAACACCAGGCAAACTGGATGCTCAAGTAGTCCATGCCAAAATGAGGGAATATGTTACTCCTCCTCGAAGATTGAATATAAATGCAATTGTGTGAATGGGTTCAGTGGTCACGACTGCGAACTGGCTCCTAATCAATGCGAGAAACTTCGTCCTTGTCAAAACTATGGAACTTGTCGGGGCTCCTCATCCCAATACAGCTGCGACTGTCCATTGGGGTACACCGGAACTAATTGCGAGTTAACATCGTCTATTAAGAACGACGTCAATTTCAATGGAGACGGCTATATTCAATTGAGCAGGAATTTATTGCAGCATGTTGATGATAACGAAGAAGTTATCGCCCTTGAAATGTCCACCAATTCCAGCAATGGCTTGATCTTTTGGCAGGGTACCCGGGACTGGGAAGAGATTAATACCGACTTCATTGCTTTGGCGCGTAAGCAAATCGTTCCCTTATAGCTACAACATTTGTATTAACGTATTGTCTTCATCAACATAGTTATGGATGGTTATTTAGAATTCAGCTATGATCTTGGGACTGGCTCAGCTTTGATTGTTAACGACAAGGTGAAAGTTAATGATGGCACTAGTCACAAAGTCATCCTCAAGCGGAAAGGGCGCAAAGGATCTCTCGAAGTTGACAATGACTATATCGTTCATGGCGAGTCGCAAGGATTTACCAACCAGATCAATTGCAATGGCAATATTTTCATAGGTAAGCTTCTATTTGCCTTATAAGGACGGAAAGCATTATTTCATTGTAAGGTGGAACACCAAACAATGTCGAAATGACTGGTCATCGGTACACGGAGAGTTTCAAAGGTTGCATTCACGCATTTGAGCTGCAAGACTCCAGACTACTTGATCTTGGTGTAGCTGCGTTGTCTGGAGTGAACGTGAAACCTTGTTACCGGTGAGTGGCTTAAACTGTTTCAATATATTTACTAACGCTTATCGTTTGTGGCTATTCGACTATTAATAGCTGGATTCCGTCCTCATTAATCTTCACTGATTCTGATCAATTCGACGAGATTATCCCACCACCCCCAGTAAACATAATCCATCCAAGACCTTCCTCATCCTCATCGACCATTCTGCAGGTGGTGGGCTTGTTCTATATAATCGGTCCTAATTCTTTGTTGCTACTATGACTAAGAACATAATGTATAAGTAACAAAATTGCAATATATTGTCCACAATGACGGGCAATGAATTGTTAAATTTCCATTGACAAATATCTATTGCGAAGTTATCGTAATGTGTATATAGTAGGTATAGGTAATGCAACGAAATAAGATGCAGGTCCAGCTACTTTTGCCAATATCATAATCATCATCAATTCATCGCGAACTCCTATTGCACCAAATGTGTACATACAATGACCGCAAGTCAATCCATACATAATGCAAAATCCTGTAAGCCTTGTAAATAGTAAATATCTCAACACGTGCTATACGTATACTACTAGTTTTATGACAATTACAAGAATTACATAAGATCTTATGAATAGACTGAAGCTTCTTGTAATAAAATAATAAATTTGTTCTAATTGCTCGGCTTGGATGTAATATAACGTAAGAATTTTGAAATATCTTACTGATATACGACGGCCATTTTATATTTATGTGTATTTTCCTATTTGCAGGAGTAACTGGTCAAATCTTGGGAAGTAATTGGACAATGAGAAAATGAAGAAGAAGGCACTTAATTTAGTATGGATGCAACTTGATTGGGCTTTGTATAATTATTATTTCCATTCGTACTTGGGTGTGTTCTTAATTGTGTTCAAAAATCGATTGAAAGTCAACTAATATTTTTGTAAAAATTAATATATCGCTAGTTTTAAAGGCTAAGCAAATTTAGAATGCAGCTACAATGGAAGGTACTCTGTTACTTATCTGTTGAGTTTAGATTAACAATTGTACAATTTGCTTTAATGATTGATATTTATTCGAAGCCATAATGTGTTATAGATAAAATGATGAATAATTGTGCCATGTTTATGAATTAATTTCTGTGTCATCGCAATCATGTTCATAGAGATTGCTGATGATTCTCATCATTGAATTCCGTTTGAGAGCGACATGTGATTCATTCTGATCGCAAAATGGTAACAAAAACGTATCAATAATGGGTGATTTACTAAAGAACTATATACAAAATAAAGAGAATACTATTACTGAAGAAGGCGATAAGGGTAGTTAAAAGTTTGATATGCAAAGCTACGATTAAGAAATGGACTGCACTTGAAATGTGCACATATATTGTAAAAGTTTCTAAATGTAATTATTCTACCTAAATGTGTTTTCAATTTATTCATTTACTTGACATTTTGTTTGTAATAATACGATACAAGCAATAACAATTGGCATATCATACTACGATAAATGCGGTAATTGAATGTATATGGTCAAGTGCATTTTATTGATGACAATAATTACTATATTATATGTACTTTTGAAGCAAATGCTCATTCATTACCCTCCAGATCAAGCACCTACTGTTAGGTGACAACACGTCCCAATTTTGGCATCCCGTTAGGGCTGGCTCCAGGTGAAAGGAATCCATGCGTCGTATCGGGGACACCTCCAGGCGATCTTTTTATAATTCCTACCCAAATAGTAATATGATGCAGCGGACAAGCAGTGAATATCTGTCATCTAGTAACCAGACTTCGGAAATTCCTTGCAATTGCTCCTTGACCTGGGAATAACTAGGATAGGGCAATAGTTGGCAGACGATTCTAGGCGATGGGGTAATAGTTTGCGAATAATTGCCGGTGATAAGGTAATAATTGGCGGACGATTCTTGGCGATGACGTAATAGTTGGCGAACGATTCTTGGTGATGAGGTATTAGTTGGCGGATGATTTTCGGCGATGGTCACTTTAACCTACTGAAATTTATCGTTTATAAAATTAGATAAATATATAGTAGAGCTAATAACGTCATAATTGCTCGTAGATTTCACAATTCATAGTTTCATAGTTCTCCCCTTTTGATTTGGATTTGGATTGTCACCGTTACAATTTCAGGTATTTGCATATTTCTATAGATATTTTGAAGTCTCGTCGATGTTTATCAATTTTCTCAATATCAAACGAATTGTTAGGCTTGAATGTCTTATTGGACGCTAACTAATTGCATGGATACCAATTTAGTGTAATTTAATAAGTTAACAAATAGGATATATGTAGTACACAAGCTAATACCACTTAAGCATGAAAATTGGCTAAAAATATCCCGTAATTAACAAATTGCCTCTAGTTTCTATTATCACTATTATCACAAATGTCCTTGCAAAATTGGGCTCGCTGTGTTCAAACTATTTATATCAACTCAATTTAGAATTAATTTCCTTGTTAAACACTTTGTAACAATTGTGTTAATCTCAGTCGTATAGCGTGGTTACTGGCTCCCTTTGTGGGGGGAAATTTTACAACCCCCTAAATAAGTTATTTCCAAGTAAAGCCATAATTGACAGTATTTATGCTCAAGTGACGGACAAGCGCGTGTAATGTAAAGTTTACTCTATTTCGGACAATTACAATTCGGAACAATGAGGTAACAACTTATGCTCAAGCGTGAGT
>JAOEHK010001481.1:0-15775 GCA_025447835.1 Labidoglobus nevermanni
TAAAAAGCGAGTTTTACTCCCATATAAATAGCATTGGACCAACCAAATATGTCCGTTTCCCTCGGTATATCCGGGTTTTCGTTATATCAAGGCTCGCTATAACCGAGTTAGACTGTACTACGACTCCCGCCTGTAATGTAACAACTATTGATTTCTTCTGTATCTTCTAGCGATGAGATTTTGAACAACGAGGAGGGTGGTGAAGAGATGGCTACATTCGATGATTGCGTAAGAGAAATTCTCATTGTAATAAATGTATTGTCGCAATACCATCTTATTTTAAGGTTGCTTAATTAAGGGTGAACGTCATCAACATCTACAATTTCTAATCAAGGACACATAGCGCTTTAATAATGTTTTATTTGTAATTGCAGATGGCAGCAGATCAAACGATTGAAACGTATTTCAAAATCATAGATGACTGATAACTCTAGCATAATCATAGCTGTGTAATTAAGTTAGGGTAACTTAATCAAAATAAATCAATTCCGATTTGATTGAACAGGAACGAGTAGTTTGTAGACGGGCAAACCAGCACAAAACCGCATTATTCCTCTTCCTGCTAATATTTCCACTTCCTTTTCATCACTGGCCTTCTTTGAAATGTACAATGGCAGGCGGGAATATTTCTGCATTCGCTGAATAAAGCATATCTTCATACGTTTATCTCTGTAGGCCACTGTTTCCTATAACAAAGACAAATAATGGTTATTATTTGTAAAGAATGTCAGCTGGCGTGCAACAATATCTGTTTAGTATGGACACCGGACCATGAAGATATCGTGGGCAATGGCAGCAGACCGTCTTACGAGAGCGGCAGCTGCTATTCCCCTATCTGAGCCCTTCTCTACCTGCGCCTTATCACGAGAAAACAGGTGGAAATATATTATGGCATAGGAACACAGATCACAGATCCACCCAAAGAGCTAAGGAGGCCTTGCTTCTCACGAAAGAAGAACTACGGAAAATTACGAGCTTTCTCACTAGTTATTATCCCTTCAATTATCACCTGTGTAGGTCGGGACTTGTTGACGTCCACTTACTGAACTTGCGGAAGGCGGCCAGAAGCGACCCACCATATCCTATGCTCACGCAAAGCGTTTTATCACACCCGGCAGCGCATATGGAAGAGGAGCAGTTTGATACCCTCAGACATAATTGCAACGCCTCCAAGGGAACTACTGAATTATCTTCAGGAAATTCAGGAGTCACTTGGATTTCAAATTAGAGGGTCACACTACAATAGGCCTTTTAGGCCGCGGATCTCTGGGCGAAAGGTGCCCATAGACCCCTTATAATAAAAAATACAACTCTTTAGTACCCCTAACTACATTTATAATCGATATGAAAATGAATGTATGTCTGTGCCTTTGTCCGGCTGTGTGTTCTTGATTTACGCCTAAAATACAAATAATTTGATTATTAGAGAACATTGGGCATATGTGCTCCTGGGACCATGACAACGGTAAGAAAAATTGGAAAAATATCTTGGTTCGAAAATTATAGCGAATAAACCATCATTTTCCATAACAAAAGGCACCCAAATATGGATATGCGCATCAGAAAGCAAACGAGCAGATTGGAAGCTTCATTGTTACTGGTGCAAAGAAGATAAGATAGAAAATCGATGGCAAAAACAATATTTGTAGTCTTTACGAAGTTCCACGTACACATTCGTCTCATCCATAAATATAAGGAAATAATGGTTATACAATAAACTTAAAATGTTTATTAAGAGTTGAATCTTTTGTCACAGATTGCGCCGCGTTTTGACATACAATGTCTCTTGATAAACATTTGAAGTTTATTGTATAACCATTATTAGTATGGAGTTGAAAAATGTAAATGCCTCCTCGATAAACTACTATAAAGGAAATGAGGGCCGACCACCGCATTCTGAGGTACATCGTCAATGCACCTTGGTACGTTAGAAACCTCGCCATTTTCCGAGAATTCGGAATCGAGTTATTCTCGCGAATAACCTCCGCGCTTCAGTGGTGGGTCTCTCGAACCCTGACATTTTCGCAATCTCCCGGTACGCGCCGCGGGAATCTGACAGCTACGCCAGACCGTGCAGCCTGGTTGGCACTCCCTCTTCTAGCTAGGTTAGTTGTTTTTTTTATTTGGGAGTCTACGGGCACTATTCGCCCTGAGCACTGCGGACTAAAAGGCCTATTGTACTGTAACCCTATATGCGCTTCTTCTTCTCTTTTAGTCACCTCTTACGACAGGCAGAGATGACCGTAGTGGTATTCTAGCCCCCCCCCCCCCCACTACAGGGGTTAGCTAGGTTAGTTAATCAGGTTAGACTTCTCCAACGAGCCCCTGCTCGACTCTTAGTCCCGGCCCCCGTCACTACCTCTTAAGGCTTAGCAGCTAGGATAGCATATAGCCAAGAGGACGGCCATAGCATAAGGCCGGGGTTTATTGGGTCGCTCGAGGACAGCACTGCCTTCTGCTGCTTGTCCGAGCGTTTAGCCCCACACATGGGTCACCCATCAGCGGGTGACTGTCGTGCATTTGTGTATTTGTCCTCAAAAAAAAAAAGTTTAACAATTAAAATCTTCGTTCTCAAATGTAATTTCCTTAATTAAAAATAATCCAATTATCGAAATGCTATGTTTCATGTTGGGTTCATTTGTAAGCTTGTAGATTGGTATATGAAACACATTAATACCGGAATTCCTGAGAAACCCTTATTTATTAACGAGAATAAATCAATTATTTATTTATTCATTACAATTCATAATTCATTGGATACTTACAGTCGTATAATCGTACATTCTTGCAGATATAACAACAGGATTGAATTGATTCTTGTCCCCAATATCCTATACATAAAATTCATTGTATTAGGAAATTGTTGAATGTTAATGGAAACAATTGCAATTTAATTACCAGCAAACTATTTAAGAATAATACTTCGCATAGTAAACAATCGGTACACATGATAAATTATTGTACACCATGAAATGAAATATATGATTCGCGTAGTTGCAATTGATATCTAATTAAATCTTACCTCTATTCTATCGCCTAAATTATTTGCCTCTAATGAACAAAGAGTTAGCACGAATATCAAGACAATGTACATGACTGCAACGTAACGAATGAAAAGTCTGCAAGTGAAATGTACACGTATTAAATATCCTTAAATATCTTTTCTAATCTTCTAATGTCCTTGTTCAAGATGCGCTAATCCCATGCAATTCGATGCACTTTCAAAGCGTCTTGCAGATCTCATGTGGGATATCAATCGAATCGTGACTTCAATAATTCGAGGACGATTATCTTGAATGCATAATTTTATTCGAAATGTTAACACTAGCGTTAATTTATTGCAATTATACTACTATGTATACTTCCTTAGTACACGATTCATTGCAGTTATTCATTTCAAATAATTTCCTTATAATGATTACATTGTAATACGATTGGCAGTGATGCGTTTTAATAAAAATTCGTATTAATTTTTACACAACATTGGAGTTCCGTCAGCATTTGCTTTCGGTTTTGGTAGGCACATTTTCTTTCCGTTACTATAGAAGCACGAATTAGTGAAGAACCCACAAGTGGAAGATTGTGTGTAGAACATTGATGGTGTTTTCTTTCCAGTCAATACATTTCGTGAACCAGTTTCAGATCTACTGACCGAAACAAATTTCGGCTTGCTGGACTTGAAACTGAAGTGAACAGGAGCATAACTTGGTTGATATGTGTATCCTGATCCGTAGCCAATCTCTTCCGGAGTTTTCAAACGATTCGTTTTAACTCCGGACGCATAAATAACATTTCTCAAATTAGATTCAGGTATATTTTCTTCAGAAATACGACCTCGGAAACCTGAAGGAATTTTAACTCCACTTGATCCAGGAATATAGTGGCCGGGCTGGATAACGTCTCCATGTTTTAGAATTGAATCTGCATTAATTACCTCACCTCGTTCAAGGCCTTCCACGGGATCTAAAACATCTCCTTGGATACTTCGTGTTTGATGTTGCTGTAATAAATTCTTAGCATTGAATGGCTCTTCCTCGTCTTGCAAATCATCATAATCATCGTTGTAATCAGAAGTTTTCAAATCCAACTCCATTGTTGGTGTTGTGGTTGTAACAATTTGCAAGATTTTTGCACTATTAATTTCTCTCACACTGGGATGTTTTTCTTCTTGTTTTGATGCTTTCATGTTAAATGAAATTGGTTTCATTGTGGGTAACGCTATTTCTTGTGCAGTAAACCCAGAATTTGCTGAAGATGCTTGTGCTTGCCCAGTGTATTTAATTCCAAATGCATACTTGCCACCAATTTGAACCTGGGACTTACCAGCGTGAGTACCACTTCCAGCACTTGCTGAAGCTCCGCCATTATGAGGATTTCGTGGGTCTTCTTGATCCGTGTCAGCATTATACGGCATAAAGCCTATTTGGGCTTGAGAAGAAGTGCTTCCAGGACCATTAGCTTGCGCGTCTGCCATTCCACCTTTGATACCTGATTGAACTTGGGTGTTAGTTCCATGGTTGAGTCCACCTGTTTGTGCACTGGCAGTTGTGTCGCCCGTGTCCGCATTTAACTCGACTTGGGTTTGCGATTTGCTTTTCCCCCCATTTCCTTGAGAAGAACTTAACGTGCCGGCACTATTTCCGGAAACCTGTGTCTGTGCGCCTCTCAACCCATCATTTGAACCTGCAGATGCGCTGAATGATCCTTCGCCTGAATATGATCCAGAAACTTGTGACTGTGCTGTTCCTCCTGCAAACCTTCCTGACGATGAAGCACTAGCTTGAGTTTCATTGTTAACTCGTTGTACGTTAGTTTGCGCTTCAGAATTTCCATCATCTGAGGTAGGTAATGCTTGTCCTAGAGAGCCTAGCAGCCCATCTGGCCCATATAATCCACCTTGTCCTGGAATTAACGATCCTGGTGCTCTCCCATGTCCAGGGTAAATCAGTTGTTGGTCTGAGGATTGTTGGCCAGGTTGGATCGGCTGTTGATAAAGCCCAGGTTGAGATGTACCAAAAGTGGGCAAGGGATATTGCTGAGAGACTTGACTAACAGAAGGCAATTGTACTTGACCGGGTTGCTTTGTTACAGTAACAGTTGGTGCTGTACCGGGTCTTTGAAAGATCCGTTGGCCACCTGGACCTAATTGACTACCAGGTGTCAATTGGCCTTGTGTAGGATGAGTTAGTGTCGTAGAACCTATTCCGGCACCAGGCACCTGATAAAATTGCCCATCAGGTAATATTTGTTTTTGAGTATCAGTTACTAAGGGTCCTTGAGCAGGATGTGTTATTGCTCCTATAGGTATTGCGTAATCAGATCCTTGGTATATTGGTTGGCCAATTTGTGGCATTTGCCCTGGATATTGCGGATATGGCTGTGATCCTCTATCCATAATGACAGAACCGGGAATAATTTTACCATTTCGACCAGTTCCTGTTATTTGTCCAACTTGTCCTATTTGCGCTTCTCCTGGAATTTGTCCTCTTTGACCCATTTTATCGTCCCGCCCTCCTTGAAGTATCTCAAGTTCTGATCCCATCTGCCCTAATTGTATTGCTTGTCCATTTTGCCCTTGTTGACTACCTTGTACGGGAAAGCCTGTTGTACTCATTTGTGGAATTTGCGGGGGGAAGTATAATTGGCCTGGACTTAATGTTCCTATATATCCGGGTTGTTGAGCGTAAGTATCGGATCCAGGAACCCTATAAGTTGGTACTTGTCCAGGTAGTGAATATTGTCCAATATAAGTCCCGTCATGAGCATAATTGCCTTGAAATGTACCTGAAAACCGACCTCTTTGTCCAACTGATGATTCGTATAAGCCTGACATCTGGCCTGCAATTGATCCTTTTGCTGTACTTGGCTCTTGGTATGGAATTCTTTGTTGATAAGTAATATTAGGCTTTTGTTCTGTGATTTCAACAGGATGTTGACCGTAAATTATAGGCCTTTGGTCACTTTCAAAATATCCAGGGCCTTGGGCTACCGTTGATTGTTCAGAAACTTGTTGCGGTTGTTGGACACTTTTGCCAGGAATATAATATGTAATCTGTCCAGGTTGCGCTCCTGTAATCCCTGGTTGAAAAGTAGTTTGTATTGGAGCAAATGGACTCTGAGCCGCCCCCTGCTGCGTTCCAGGTAATCTTGATATTTGCAATTGGGGCATTTGTTGACCAGGAGAAATAATACTTGGTTGACCCGGTATAAATTGGCCACTTGGAATGCCAATCTCTCCACTGGGTCTAACTACTTGGCCAGGAATATGTTGCCCAATCTCCATCATCCCCTGTTCCGCTCCAGGTGATATTGGTTTTTGTAGTAAAGGCACTTGCTGTCCAGTGAAAATGGGACTCTGTTGACCCGGTATAAGTTGGCCACTTGGAATGCCAATCTCTCCACTGGGTCTAACTACTTGGCCAGGAATACGTTGCCCAATCTCCATCATCCCCTGTTCCGCTCCAGGTGATATTGGCTTCTGTAGCAAAGGCACTTGCTGTCCAGTGAAAATGGGACTCTGTTGACCTGGTATAAGTTGCCCACTTGGAATGCCAATCTCACCACTGGGTCTAACTATTTGGCCAGGAATACGTTGCCCAATTTCAAACATTCCCTGGTCTATTCTAGGTGATACTGGCTTCTGTACTAAAGACACTTGCTGGCCAGGAAGAATGGGACTTTGTTGACCTGGTATAAGTTGTCCACTTGAAATGCCAATCTCACCACTGGGTCTAACTATTAGGCCAGGCGTTCCAGGTGAGATGGGCTGTGGTACTTGGGGTATTTGTAGGCCAGGATAAATGACACTCGGCTGACCTGGTATGTGTTGGCCATCAGGTATACCAATACCATCTCTGGATCCAGTTCCTCCTTGTAGGAATCGTGTTCCGGGTAACTCGGGTTGTTTTCCATTAACCCTAGTAGATGGTGCACGAGTGCCAAGGTCATCACGCAATCCAGGTGATACCAATTGGTCAGGTTGACCTGCACCTATTGGTTCTTGAATTATATAATCAGGACCCTGTTGCCTTGCATTTTTCTCACCTGAAGGTGCACCTCCGCTCAAACTAGGCGTTGTTAATTGGTCAGGTCGTTGTATACCTGCAATTGAACTAACCCTATCTTGTATCCCACCAATTTCAGGTGATTGGGGGATCTGGCCAGGGAATTGAATCGCGCCACCACGGGTTGCTTGAAAGAAATGATCATATCCAGTTGGTTGCATAGATCCATCACCCCTGAAAACTCCCGACCTTATATTTTGATCAAATTGATTATAGCAGTCTGCGCAACTGAAAGGCCCACTTTGACTCTGAGCCTGTCCCATCCCATTTGAACCATCTGTAACATCAAAGAATAAGTACAGAAGCGATAACACTTCCGAGGATACATTTATTACAAACGACTGCTTTAGATCCAAGTTGATGGGATTCAGCTTCGGCCTTTCCTTCACTTTCATTTTTGCCATAATTCAAGTACTGACTCTGCGTTTGCCCTCTAATTCTTCTAGCAAACGTACCAGGATCTGATCGTTTTCTTCTCAGTTCTAAATTAGTCGTTTGTCGCAAAATTCTCGATGGCCACCCGAAGCAAAATGTGGAAACAATTGGACCAGCAAAGGTTTGGACTTGTTGAATGGTCAATAATCTTGGATAGACGATCAAAGTTCTACTCTTTTCCCATAGTGAATTTGTAACAATTTTCTCCAAATAACAAGATTTTTCCACATGATCTTTATACGCAATAGTTCCCTATAGAAGGCAAGTGAAAACTCGTTAAAAAACATCCCACATCAATAATATTTGAGGTAATTACAGAATTAAAATCGATTAATTTTGAGACACCCAAAGAGTTGGTGAGGAAATGTTTCGTCTCTTCCTCGGCGGAAACATGCTGAAATTGGTACAAAGTTACTATTAACGACATGCGTATTTACATAATAGATACAGATACTGAAACTTTTGACCTAGTAAAACTGCTAAATAGTTAGCACAAAAAGATAACGTTAGCTATTCAAACATGCGAAGAGTGCACTTTATGAAGTCAGTGCAAGTGTCCGACATTTGCAGCAGAATTGAGTTTGACTTAAGTACCCTTACCGATGCTTGGACAGCTTTACGGAAACACGCAAAAGTGACGAATACGAAGAAACAAAGTCGCAAGAGACTCGGATACACAAGGTGCTGAGCCATTTCAGAAGCGCATCGACTAATCGCCCAACCGATCGGCGCTTGAACGAGAAATGAATGAAATCAACAGCAAATTTGACCCCTGACTTAAATTGGCCCCTTCCCATTAATAGATGTTTGTCCCATTTACTGCTGCCTAGAAACATATAAGGGAACCACGCTCTTTTCTCCAAGATTCTGAAATCTGATTCTACGTCCACCATCAATATCTTCATTCAATTGCATGACATTGTGGTTGATCGCCAACAACTACTTCATTGTGCACATAACTAGAACGAGCTGCAATACATTCAAGACATCCATTAGCGATGACATTAACTCCATTTATAAGATTTATAAAAGAAACCAACACGATTCGTATTTCATTATTAATAATTGTGCTACAAATCAAGATTACTACATACTAGTCTGTTACACATAGTCAGCGTGTGAAAAATCTTACAAAAATCAATCGCTTACAAAACTAGTAATATAAAGAATAACTAATAACATATTACAAATAATCTTAATCCGACTAATAGTACAGGGAATGAAGTATTATAATGTAAATTCAACTGCCAAACTTCACCGCCAAACTAAACTCAAATTATGAGGAATGAGGATTATCT
Organism: Labidoglobus nevermanni; assembly: GCA_025447835.1. Lineage (NCBI taxonomy): Eukaryota > Metazoa > Arthropoda > Insecta > Coleoptera > Staphylinidae > Labidoglobus > Labidoglobus nevermanni. The sequence goes on from JAOEHK010001481.1 coordinate 8,798, forward strand.
ACAAGTAGCTGCTTTAATACTAACTGGAGATATATTATATTTAAATTGCACTTCCGGCCAGGACAAGGAAAATCCATTCTAATACTTTCGTTTTTCATTTGACAGCGAACAATCGGAAGAATCAAAAAAAAGCAAACCAAACTGTAAACGTAAATTAAAAATTAATTATCTACGCTATAGTCATTTCATCATTACTGATTTTCATTGATGCGTATTCGTACTTGACTAGGAGCACTCTCGTCTTCAAGTCAAAGTAATAAACTCAAACTTAAGATAACGTGAAATTATTTCGAATAGAGTTGTGTAGGTCAATTAGAGCAAGAAATACAAACGAAACAAACAACAAACCAAATAAATAACTTAAATTGTATCTTAAATTAAGCAAACGTCTACGATTTGCGCAAAATCCGCATAGCACCCTTGCGATTTTGCTCAGTTTGAGTCCCAAGTGATCTCATCAACCTTAAACATTGGTCCCTTAATGCTACAACCTAACTTATCCTACCACAGTAGCGTAGCGTGGGGGTGTGGTGGATACGGGCCGCACCGGCACATTTAGAGGGCCGTAAAATGTTGATAATTGGTATGATACATCTACTACAGTTCATAGGTGAACGTACCCATAAACCAGTGATTCTCAATCTTCTTTTGGCATACCGCTCTCTTTTCGGGAAAAATATTACTTACCGCTCCCCGGCCTATTCATTTACACTTAGACCAGAGACGGCCAACCCAAATGAACTCGCGGGACACTTTGAAAATACATAATTACTTCGCGGGACAAGTACGGGGAATACCCGTGGATCAGCCACCGTGGCCACCAGCAGATTCTGGAATTCCCCGGGCTTGTCTGTTGTGCCATTTGCAGATATTTTAGTCATGGACACCCCGGCCTATCCCGGGATGTGTCTGGCATGTAAAGTAAACGGATAAGCACAGGGAATACCCTTGGTCATGTCTGAGTTAGAGAGTTTGCTACAGCGCCCACTTTGGGAATGACTGCCCTAGGCAGTGCTGGTTGACAAGCATGGAGAATTCCTGAGCTCCGGGTATACCCTGATTATATCCTGTGTTTGTCCGTGATTTGGTCAGTAACTTTTAAAATTGATGCAAAGTTTACATGGAAATAACTTATTTAGACATCTGCAAAATTTTCTTCCGAACCGGGTAGCAGAAAACCACGCTACGCCACTATCCTACCATATCCTACCTAATATCATTTCTCAAACGAATGAGTTTGAAACACTTTTAAACACTAATGGCAACACCAATGGAATAATTTGCGCACATTTTCGGCGACTTCTCCCCTAACTTTAGGCTATCAAAGTCTTTGGTCGCCGGCGAGAAATCCACCGGGTGGTCTTGAACAGCGCCTGCGTAGTCGCTGTCGGAGGAGGTGCGACGCGGTGTGGTCAGGATAACGGATGGTTGTTCGACTTTCGGACACATAGGGAGCCGATCTGGATTGGGACTTATCACTGACGACCTGAATATGATCGATGAACGGGGCGCCGCTTCTTTGCACTTGCCATTGTTTCTGATGACAGAGTCTACCGCGACAATGACGGGCGTTGGCGTTGGCGTCGATGCGCTGAGCTTCTCCGGGCTGGAATCACGCGAGATCGGCTTGCTTGAGCTGCTCAATCGCATGCAGGAGGACTCCTCGTGCTTGTATAAATAGGACTTGAGTGCGAAGGCTTTCCCACACCGTCCGCACACATGCGGCTTGGTGTTTGAGTGCGTCTGGACATGTGCGCGCAGATTGGACTTGTCCGCGAACGCCTTGTTGCAGATACTGCATTTGAATGGTTTTTCGCCTGAAATTGATATGATTCGTGAGACAGCGTCGCCAAGAACACCAATTGCAGTACCTGTGTGAGTTCGGATATGTCCCTGGAGCAGCCATGGGCGGGAAAAGCACTTTCCGCAGAATTGGCATTTGCAACCCTGATTGTGGGTGCGCACATGCATCGAATAGGCCGGCATGCTCACATAGAGCTTATCGCAATGCGGACACCGGCGGGCCTTTTTGTCCGCTGGACTGCGATGCGTTTGCCGATGTCTTGCCAGGTTACTCGAAGTACTGTAGCGCTTTCCGCACTCAGAACAGGAGTGCTCATGGTTTTCATTTTGCACGCCCGATTCCAATGCGGCAACCATCATATTCGTCTTGCTGTTAGATTGATTCGAATGCGTATGATTCGAGATCAAGTTTTCGCACTGCGATCATTTCGGATGTTAGTTGATGCGCACATGGTGCGCACCGCATCAGTAAGCTTACCTTCAAAACATGGCGCCGAGCGTTGCGCGCCTTTTTATCGAAAAGTTTGTGCGTGTAAGGAAGCGCGCTTTCATCCTTCGGCGTGCCCAAGTGTTTGCGATCGAAAATTTTGCCAGCTGCCGCAGCTAGACTGACTTCAGCCAGTTTGGTCAAATTGTACAACTCTTCCGGACATTCGGAGCTATTTTCGGACTCTTGGTACGACGACGACGAGGAGGTTTCCGCAATGCGAACAATTGGTTGCGGGCGCAATGCTGAAATGAACGCCATCGCTCATTACTTCTACCAAGTGCCTGGTCTGAAGCAGCGTGTGAATGGTTTGTATATAGCACGAAAATAAATTCGACAAACACGCATATTTTTGGCAGTAAGGTGTTACTGGCAACGAGCCAAATTGCAACAAGTTGCCAAAGCGCCCGATACCCACTAGAATGCCACCAACGTTGAGCTTCAGTTCCGAACCAAGGTGGTCACGACCTTATCAGACCAGCAACCCATACAAACCAGTTACCAATTCAGAATTCATTCACATAACTTAAGAGACAATAGAGTCATTAGCCAAATGCCATGTAGGTAAACTTTGCCACTTACCATCTACATCCGTATCATCCTTGTATCGGCGGTGGGTGATCAGGAAAGCACGTGGCATATTGGTACGCTTGTCAAACTTTGTTGGCGGAAAACAATCGCGTCTCCGTGGCAACCGGCGCACGGCTGCGCAGTGGACCGCGAGTGCTCTTGAAATCGCTCAAAGTTGTCGCGAGTGCGGCGTGCTTCACTCATGAAGTTTTCTAACAAACTAAAGCTCTTCGAAAACGTGATCGCCCGCTGCTAAATTTACACAACCTGAACGCGTGCCAAGACGTGCTTCTGTTTATATGCGTCCACATATGCGTACTTTCCAATGGGCATACGCCGGGACGCGCCGCTGGAGTCTTGACGCTCCCTTTCGCAGCTCATTGTGGTGGTCGTGCCCTCGCGGCCGTTCCTTTGGCCCTCCCGTCTTGCGCAGCACATGCTATGGTCATGCCAAGGCAGAGAGGAGGCATACAGGCGCTCAAATACTCAATGGAAAAGTCGCTGCACTGTGTGCACTCTCATTCCGGAAATGCGTCAAACGCAAAGTGGTGAAGAAAGCAGCTAGTGAATGAATGCCGACGTGGTTACTCACATCGTGCCGGTTCTAAATTCGTCGCAGGAATGCGTCGAGACGCTGTCGGCGTCTGATGATGGTTTTGGCCGGCAGCCATCAACCACTTCTTCTAGTCGTCCCAACTGCCTCGAACTAGGCGTCCTACCCAATTGTCTTGGCCACTGACTCACTTCCCATTTTCGCCTACTAATATTAGCCAATTTCTGGGTGATTTATGTTCTAGCTTATTACTGGTTGATGAAGCGCAATCGTATTGGAATTCCTCAGGACCGCATAGTGGGATTTGGGTTGAAGGTGGTTCACGCTCCCGCCTGTGTGCACCAAAGGGCAGTCAACATGTACATTTCCACATTTATTAATAGATAGTTATTTCTGGCTACGTCCGCTCCATCATTCTTTTCATATTCTGGTTGTTGTAAACTTTTCGTTTGTTCACTATACTCATTGATGCATTCTATAGTATATATTCAATGACTTTAACAATCCCATATGTTCATTATAGTTAGGGCGTGTAGCAGGAATTAATTAGAAACACATAGTAAGGTCAAGGATAAGATGACAGGATGTTCTTAAAAATCTAAACGACAAAGAACTATCTGACTAGGAAAGAAAGCTTGAGATAAGGCAATAGCAAAATTCTATCTGTAAAAGGACTGTGAAAAAGAGAGTGAAACCAAGGAGATGAGAAGGGGTGGCGATAAAGGATTTAAGAGCGAAGCGAATAGCAGGTTCAAAAGGATAACTAGGGCTGAAAGGTCTTTGAAGGAATGACAAAATTCTAGCCGCTAAAAGAACATACCTACATATCTACATTAGAAGGCCGGGTGATTGATGAGAGAGTCTGAGAGAGTCATGGAAGAAAAGCCAAGGAAACTATGGTGGAAAGTTGAAAACTAAAAAATAAAGACTGGAAATGAATGTTAGGGCCGGTAAAAATACGGAAAGTAACTATCAATTATGTAAATATAATGAACAAGAAGTTGTGAATGAATCCTTTTATTCTATTTTCGATATCCGATTTTAAGCATTCTAAATATTAAATTTGTAACTAACTACAATCTTTTATGTTTGCTTTCTTCCATTTTCTCAATTTGTTCCACTTTAGTAAACCTTGTACTTGGTATTCCTCTGTGCCACCTGCCGTTACCCTTTTACACGCTCGTTGCAAGTAACTTGCAGGAAGTGATTCGTAAAAATCACACTCGTTCAACGTTAGAAACTCTAATCCAGAAGTCGCCAAAGTGGGGTCTATAGACGCCCTAGGGGTCTATTTGCCAAAGGCAGGGGTCTATCTGAGCCAGGGGTCTATTGGGGGTTGAAGCAAAATCAATTCTTAATATTGCATAACATAACATGACCGAACTGCGTAAGCACTTATAGTTAGTTGGTTAACTTTGACCAGCATCGTTGCGAGAAGGGCCATCTCTTTCCTACTTTAAGTGTCGCTTTTCTTTGTGTTTGCAAGTTGTTGTTTAACAACGCGTCTTTATAATTCGCATTTTCGTAAATTTACATTCGGCCCATCCATGAAATATTTCTTGGTATAATTTATTACGCCATTGGTTTTCGTGCTAATCATCATCGGGTACACCCCGTGCCTGAAGTTTAGATACTTTTATTTGAAAATTACTTTTATAGGGGATCGATGGAGATCCCGAAAAATTAAATAGGGGTCGACGTTCAAAAAAGTTTGGCGACCCCTACTCTAATCCACAGTTTCTCAAGGTTTCTCAAACTCTCAAAGTGTTTCTCAAAGTGGGTGCCGCGAGTATGCCACAGGGTTGTCGCAGGGTGCCGCGACACTTTTGCAATAGTTTTCAAGAAACCTTAGAAAACGTAATTTAAATAGCTTTTGGGGAATTCTATGCAAATTCTCGGTACATAAGCGGGCAACATGAGAGTATTTGGCTGACCATAAAGAGCAATAACAATTTCTAGATATTCCTAGTACTGAAAGGTCGACTCGCTGTAACGCCGAATTTTGCGAATAACAATGATGTGATTCGAAATGCCGATCAATGCAGGGTCAGTCTTCGTTATGTTTCTACTATACCACGTCTTTCATCGTGATGGATAATTTTTTGATACGAAAACTTAAAGAATTAAGATAATTAACATCAAATTCCAGGAAATGTGCAGTTCGAGAAATTCACGGGTAATCCCCGTGCTTGTCGGTTGCACCTTGGCTTCGAGGGGTGCCGCGAATTGTAGTTTTATGGCTTTGGGGTACCGCGAGTCAAATAAGTTTGAGAAACACTGCTCTAATCTTTCGATTAGGATCATCAGCAGGCGCATCCAACTTAGTACCCGCAATCTGTAAACATCCGGGAGCGCACCATGCAGGAATATGTCGAAACCTAAACAAAAACAATAATGGCGTGTGCTGCATTTCCTAGCATCCTACACATCTCCCGACCAGTCCTTACAATTGCATCTGCGGTGCGATCAACACCGCGAGAGATCTAAAAATATTCCCGCCTTGTACATTAGTCAGACTCGCTCAAACATACCACCGCACATGGTGGCGGGTCTGCGGCCGCAACCAGCATCCCAGCAGCAGCAACAGCAAGTCCATATACACACACGTACTCCCAAAATAATTGCGCTGCATTACAATCGGACGCAAAGTCGTCGTGCTGCAGCTGCTTTCCGGCCACCCTCTGGCTTCCACAATTCCAATATCGTCGCGATGAATCAATTCGCCACTTCGATTCGCAGATTTCAGCCGTACTGCTTCACCTGGCGTACGCGTAATTGCTCATTTTGTTGGAAACGAGGCAGGCCTGGTTTGCATGCGCTAATGAGACATGTAGATGGGCTGGAAGCACATAGGAAGCCAGGAAGGTCACACTTCATCGTCGAGGGAGTGTACTAATTGAGGGCGACGAGTCGGAAGTCATGGGGTCGCTCATAAACAGTGAGGTAGACGAGTGGGCGCATTGTCTGCCTGTCTGCCACTCGTTGGAATCTCCTTGGCATTATCCCGGCTTGGCGCGTGCGATCCACACGTGTTGCCTCCGAAATTACCGTGCCCCGTTTGCTCTCCTACAGCGCCGCTTTCAACACATGCGACGAGCGTACACATGGGGCATAAACGTTCCTTACGGTTTCGACACGTGGTTGGGATAGAGAAGGAGTGGTTGAGACATTAGTAATGTCACATTACTAATGCAGGCAAAGCAGCGGCAGTCAAGAAAAAGCAAGAACAGCAGCACCAACAAAACACTCATGCATCTTGCGCAGATTTTTATGGTTTGCAATTTTATACCCGTGCGAGGCAATATGAATTACAGGCAGTTGTGGCACGAGCGGCCTGTAATTCTATCCCTCTATCGAGATTGCCCATTTATTTCGTTGACGGTGGCTGCACAATTGCTTCTTTTTCCAGAAACGCCAACAATAAAGCGACATGTGTACTTTCATCTTCGTTGAAATTACTTTTACTAATATTGAAAAGGTTTAAGGGTATGGCAGTTCAACAACAAAAATAGCCCGGTATTTGAATAAATTAGGTTGTACAATCACATATAAGACCAACAACTCA
>JAOEHK010001492.1:0-15772 GCA_025447835.1 Labidoglobus nevermanni
TGAAAGAAGCATGAGCTCTTTAGCTCTTTGCGTTGATGGTTTAACGAGCAGTTTAGCCTGCCTGCAGCCGGTCGTCTTCGACCAGTGGGCCTTTTTGCGGCTCTGCTCCCATACCTTAATCAGTTCCCTACTGTGTGACCGTGTCGGCCCACAGGTGGGGAAGGGTCCGTGGATGGGGGTAGTGGCTGCCCCTTTGGCAAGGTTTAGAATAGGGACGACGTTCATGTAGTAGGTAATAGCCACCAGGGTTTTCCCAGTGCTTATCTACTGCCAGGGTTAGCCTAGGCCAAGGCTCCCCAACCTTTTAACGAGGAAGAGCCAAATTACCATTAAAACAGCCAACAAGGAGCTGAAAAGAGCCGCACAAAATATACACAAGACCCTCCGCTATCGAACGATCTGCGGTTTACGACGATCGCTTAGATTTTCATGAAATTTGCGGCATTATGAAGCTCCTGGTACATAATAAACTGACCCTACCAAGAATTTTCAGAGACCCGTATTATACGCTGAAAGAGCCAAATGGGTTCGCGAACCCTGGCCTAGGCTCTTTATTAAAAGAAAATCAGCAACTGACAACCCCGGGGAATTCTAAGGTCCAATAGAGGCAGACCCACGGATATTCCCCGTACTTGTCCCACGGAGTATTTATTTGGGTTGACGTCCCTGGTTTAGAAGCAGGTTTCTAGTACAAACTTCATGGAATTTGATATCGCGATATGCAGGAGTATTTGAATCACATCGCACTGATGGACAGCGAATATTTGCTTCTGACGTTCTATGCTCGCTCAACAGCTGCCTATTTTCTTGTCATATTATGCGCATTTGGTATACGATTATTCTGGATTATGGCTTCACTGTTGAGTGGTATAGGAAGCAGATAAAGTTAGGAAGTTTTTGTGCAGCGTTTTACTGCTGGTGTTTGGGAATGACAGTAATATGGCATCAAAAAGTTGATATATATAGTTGCTGCTACATGCCGGATGAAAATCTGCACGAATGGGATATAAATAGCTTCCGAAATACGTGGCAACTTTAGCATTTATTATGCAGGAACAATAACCTGAGGATTGGAGTCGGCAATTTGATGGCCGAAAGGAAGACACTTACTGAAACACCTAGAAACTGTGTAGAGTTGATTGCTGAATAAATATCATCCGCAATTTCCTTATTGTTATAATTGAAGTCCTTGAGGCTCTTTCCGTATTTGTGTAGTCTGTCCATTGTTTTATTGAAAGCTGCGAACAAATATTATTCGTTACAACCAGCTCTTCGCACCTAATTAGCAATCAAGTATAATGACGAATGATACAATATGGTGACATAGAAGCCCACGCCCAAGAGTGTTCATTATCAAAAGCACGTGATATGTGATATTCACGGGCATGTGATAGTCCCGGCAATGAAATAGAGACTCGTTGCAACAAAAACTCGGCTTGGATTTAATCCAATTTCCACAGCAGCAGCTGTCATCCGGAAATAGCATTGAAATTGAGCCTTTAAGTGTACGCCAATGAGCAAATGTTCATTTTCTAGCCAACATCAAGAATATGTAATTAATATGTACCATATTTTACGCACTTCAAAAACGGGGCTAGCAATGGGGTGCATCTCATACAACGAGGGTATCATTTTTTTCATTTTTCAATTCCTAGTCCAAGTCAGGGATAAGGGTTGGGTGAATAACGCAAGCATGCAAATCTGGGATGAGAAGATTTGGGGATGCAGACCTGAAGGATTACTGAGAAAGGAATCTCTGCTGTTGTGTGACATGTTCCAAGGTCGTACCACTAAAAGATTGGCTGTTGAAATGAAAACACATTTGGCGATCATTCCTGGTGGACTGATATCAAAGTTGCAGCCGATAGTCTCAATTAACAAGCCTTTCAAGCAAGCCATGCGAGAGGCATCCTGGATGATCAATGATACGTACAATTTGACCCTCACTAGGAGGATCAGGAAGAGATGTCTGCTAAGGGGTAAAAACGTCTTGGGATTCAGTGAAGATGGCGATTGTCTTTAAATCATTTAAGAAGATTGCTTGCGTCTTATACCCCGCTGCGCCCGTAAAATATATATATTCACTACCCGCTCTACTGCTCCTTGCAGTGTAGGGTTTTGTGGAATAACGTTTTTCCGGCATTATGTGAGGTTGCAGACCACAAATTACAACGCCCTGCCAAGGATTGAACACAAGACTTTCTGTATCGCAACTCTGTAGGTTGACCTCTTGGCTGTCGACCGGTTAAAGTCCCTAAAATACGGTAATTAAATATGGAATATAAAGATCAAAAATTGTATTTTTAAAATGAAAATTAGAATAACATCCACGTGGAGTACATTCAAAACGAAATAAAATCTGCGGTATATGAAACTAGATAGAATCAGAGACCTGGTAAAATAAGTAATTGAATTCATGGAGGAGAAAGCAATCAACCATGGGGTCACAAGATGAATGAAAGAAAAACGTTCGGCGAGGGAAACTAATCGATGGAGAACAGAGCAGATTCAAACAAATGGCTCGTTCACGAGTCCTCGACGTTTACAGAAGGAGGCAACACGAGTGTGCTCAACGACGTAGCAAAATTCACGTGTATTGTTATCTACAGCATGCCGTCATTACTGGCTTTAATTGGCCATTCAGCACTTATCGATTTACCCCGACCTGCCGCCACCAATAAATGTGAAATGACAATCTAGTGACTGCTCTCCAATTGATGAAGACACACCTAGCGCCACCGACCACACGGCGTCGTAAGCAAGCGGGGCCTCCTGATATCCCTCGGGATAGCGTTGGTTGTCGATGTCGTAGCCCTCCTTGCGCAGCACCTTGTTCAGACGCAGACGGAAGTGGTCCGCCGTCATGCCGGAGATGGTTCGCTCGTGGAGGTCCTGATTCCACATCAGCGCCTCGGTGGTCAAGTGGCCCTCGGCGGCCGTCCGCATTTGCTCCACGCTGCATTCGATTCCCTCCTTCTCCAGGTTCACCTCAAACCAGTTGTCCTCGTACCAGCCTAGCAACATTTTCTACACTTTACAACCTTATCTACCAAGAATACGAAAGTATGTCATAGTGGGTTAAGATCCATTTAGCGAAAGGACTTGTTGATGGTCATTTTCCAATACTGGAACTATCTAAAACAAGCTCTAACAATAGCAGAAGTAAGAAATGATTTCTATTCCACATTTGAGAGTAATACTTGAGTGGAAATGAGAGCTAATTAACCAGTTAAGTGTGTTTGACGACTATATCCGTCATGGAAGAATGGCAGAATTTTGTGTCATGACGGATATATCCGTCATTTGAGAGTAATACCTGAGTGGAAATGAGTGCTAATTAACCAGTTAAGTGTGTTTGACGACTCTATCTGTCATGGGAGAATGGCAGAATTTTGTGTCATGACGGATATATCCGTCATGCGTAAAATTTGGATGCAATTTGATATTAATATCTTATTAATATAAATTTTAATATGTTTAGAATGTTTAGGGGTCAGGACAAAATGAAATAAACACATGAAAATCGATTAAAGGAATAGATAAAAATACACAATTTGATTGCATTAGAAGCCCCCACTTAGGTTTCCGAGGATCTGTCATTGGCTACTATGGCTGCCACCGTACCTCCCAAGTCGCTAAAACCGGTTTCAGCGTAACTTACTCTGTGTTTGACGACTATATCCGTCATCGCTTGATTATCGCGACACAACCTGGGAGGCACTTTGCAAAATGATCGACACAGTTAACTGGTTAAGTGGCACCTGAGGGGGTTCAACATGTACTCACCGATGAAGAACCAGACGTACGAGCGCCCATACAAGTTCTGCTTGTACATCTCGCAGAGGACGCGTCGAGCCGCCACCACGTAGAAGAGGCCGACGATGACGCGTGCGTCTTGCCTCCGCAAGTTGCGCACGGCGTCCATGGGATCGGAGAGGAAGGACTGCCGCGTGACGATCTCGATGTTCGCCTCCGTGCAGCGCGACTCCAGGTCCTCCACGGTGGACATGAACACCTCCTCGGCCTGCTGCAGGATGGCAACGCGCGACCATCCGAACTTCTTCATCAGCTTGATGCGCGTCGGATTGTGGACGGTCGCCGAGGGGTGCGTGCGGAAGAGGGTCGGAAAGCGGTTGCGGTCTGATAGAGCTGGCGAGCTCGCGCCGTAGCACAGCTGCAATTACACGCAAATTGTTTAATACTCGCGGCAATTGCACCAATTTGCCGCGATGCAGATTTGATTGCATTCGCACGCCTCATTGCTACGCTGCCTGGATTGCCCAGGATATAAGTATTTCATTACGCTGCCCATTCCGATGCGCATTCTGTGGTCACACATCTCGAACGCGTTTGCCATCAAACGCTTTGTGCTTTAATTGCGTTGCGTCCACCGGCGAATTGCGTTCAAGGCGACAAGGATTCAATTTATTTGATGCTGTTCTACTCCTATCTAATTCTAGTTTCCACTTCCCAATTCTACAAATCTAGCATGGTTGATTCCTTGTTTCTCTTGGTTATATAGCTAGTAGGAAGGATAGCAAAACATCCAAAAAAGGGTGCAGATAAGGGACTACGTAGATTGTAGAACTTTGGGAACAATTTCTTATAATATCTCTATTTCCTACTGGAATTATTGTTCTGGTATAATTACCATGAGCATTCATTCGTCTTCTGGCATTTCCATGGAAGGTCGTTTACATTCAGCATCAAAGAGCATCTGAATATTTGAAGACATAGAGAGGTTACAGAATGAAACCTATGCATTCATTATGATCATCCCTTATTTATACGAGAGGACGAATTCCAATGCTTTTTTGGTTTGGTTATTCCTCCAAGGTGTATAAATCTACAATATTATATTTCCTTAATGGTATTATGTGAGTATGCAGACTACAATGGACTTAAAAGTACCCGCTTTGCCCGATATTGAACCCAGCACCTTGGGATCGCGACTCTGTACTTTAACCACTCGTCCACTGACCGGCTCATCAGATCATAATATATTCTATTATATCAGGCAGTCGAATTGTTAATATCCTCATATTTTTGTGTGAGACTGGCAAACATTCATGTAGTAAATTATATGTCGCAATGAGGTGTGAAATTTGGACGAAATATTAATTAAATTCTGCTGACGCTCACGTTGTGAGTTGGGAATTGGAACATTCTGTTTTCAGCAAAGTCTGCAGTTCGTTTGAATTTGTTTCGTTACATTCAATAAGGTTCTACCTTTTTGGTGCAATCGCTAGTATTTTCTAAATTTATTCACAATGTTCTTTAAGGCATAACCATATAATATCGTAATATTAGAATGCACATGATTGAAGCTTTATGTACAAAACCATTTCAGCTAATAGAAAACTCATTTCCTCGTGATTATAATGAAAATTTAATGGAAGAATTAAGATTAGGTAGCGGAATTTGAATGCAGGTGATTAGACTGATTACAAGTTCCTTGGCAATGCAGGTTTTCAATAATGCAGCAGGTCGATTGAATAAATATTGAATTCAACAAACAATGATTCGAATGTAAATATTGATGGTTTGCTTTGCGTTCGCTGAGCTCACAATCAACGCGAAGATTCTATTTGCGCCTTACTTCTTCTGGCTCCCAACGAAGTGGAGAGAAGCTACAATCTCCGGGCTTCGCGGGGCAAATAGGCCGCTCACTTTTCGTGAACTAATTTCGACAATACCTTTCATTGCCTTCCTACCAATACTCTTTTATGTGAATTTTCCCTATTGGAAATATTGCGAATACCGATTTGCCCTCTTGACCTAGAGCAGAAGCGGAAACAAAACGAAAAGTGCCAGCAGAGTCTTCCGCACTTCCGTGCAGTGAAAAATAATGTGGAGGAAGGGCAAATGCATTGTGCTCGTATAGGCAAAGTGCAAATATTTGCTTTTACGATTATCATCACTTTATTGCCTTATATGAGCGCACGATATTTATGAAACAACTACGGGGGAAGAGTTTATAACTCACATTCCAGCTACTGCTGCCCTCCACCTGCAGCCGAACGGAAAGAAGAAATACGTCTTCCATATTAAAAATGCACGCTGCACAATAAAATGATATGAGAATAATAGTGCTGGATGAAGCCTCGGCTCAAGCGATTTCAATGTCCGTTTCTGAGAACCATAAGTATAGGATTCTAAACAATGCAAGCGTTTGCAATATTTTTCAGAGTTCACGTTTATTCACTAGGATTTATGGTATCCTGTCTAGGTCCCAATATTGTCCACATGGAAATAGAAGATTTGGCCGCAAATGGATGTTTTCCAACAAAACCTAAGCAAATAAAGTATGAGATAAAATGTTCATAAAGAAATTTCGATAACTAGAGTTTGGAGGCGGGAGGAGGAGTAGTTAAGCAAATGGCTGCGTAATTAATGACGGGCTAATTGGAACACTTTGATACTGCGTCTGCATCTGGCGTAAAGTAATAAAGAATTGACAACAATAAACTTGGTTAATTGTGCAATTAACTTTGCTCGATCCTCGTCCTTGATGTGGCACTCCTGAAACCTCGCAAATTTGAACGCAGTTGGATGAAAGGCACTGCGTGATTCTACCATAATATATACTCTAAAGTTAATTTAACTCGGCCCCACAATTGGTTACATTACATTGTAAATAATTGCCTTATTTTTTGTGGCCTTGCTGTATACTCCATAACCGAAACTTCCCGAACGTTTGCTATTATTTATTTGCATCAACTGTTCATACATTTCCAACTTTTATACCGTTTTAAAAATTTGAATAGATTGAAAGCTTTCAGGCAGAGGAAAACACAATATGTAATTATATTTTCCACAATAACAACAAAAATAATGGATGGAAATAATCCAGCATCAGGAATAAGGTATTAAACAATCTGTTTTTCATTTTCCATAGATTTGTAGAGATGTAATACGATCTCATATATTATTCTTGTCGCGCATACGAAGATTTATATCAGTTTTGTTCGCTTTTACAAGTTTCTGTTAGGTAAGTTTCGCAAAAATCGTAAATTCTGGCAACACGTTCAACATGAAACTGTAAAAGTCCCATCTTGGTTCAAATCTACAAATACGGTAAAAGTTAAATATGTCGGTGTCGACTAGAAGTATTGAATTTTTATGTATAAGTTATAATTATCAGTATAAATATGCAAGTTTCTAGTTTAATAAAATTGGTTTTCCAATAAAAACACATTAAAAACATCTGTAAGTTAAATTAACAATTTAAAAAGTTTTCTATATCTCCGTGGTTTAATTATATGTTGTAGCATGTCATTTGCAATGCTTAAATTACAATACAATCATAGCTAATTTACTATTTAAAAGCATGTTTCAAAAGCAAAATACTTGAAAACACTGAATTGTTTGCCATGCCAGAAACATGATAAATTATAGCCAACTTAACATTGTTGGTATGGTAATCAATTTTACTCAGCATTGAGTGGTTTAGTAGTTACTAAATTCCATGTGAATAACTTTACTTTCACGCAAATTTACAAATGGCGAGAAACGCGAATAGAAACTTTGTCAGCTTGCCAACATAGGCAACACAATACAGTTCGTGTTGGCCCAATTGGAGCCTGAAAAAGAAAATGAACAAAAACAGTTCGGTATCAAGTTCCATCTGCGAATTTCGGTGATAAATGAATCGTTTACGATGAAGGATTAATCGCTATGATTTAAGCAACACACGTAGTTAAAGGTGCCTTTATACATTAACGACTAGAGCAGCTCGAAGAAGTTGCAAAACGAACAAAACATGATCCAGATATCCAGCGCTAACAAAGTGCGATAGTAAGTAAGATGGAGAACGTCGCGTTTAATTAGAAAACTTCTCTCTAGCACTGCTTTGCTACAAAACTGGCGGCTAACAGCGAAGTTTACTTTCGCTACCACCGCCATTTCCGTCAACATCCTGGACGCGTCCATCCGCCATTATGGCATTGTTGTCATTTTCTTCAATATTTAATCGGTCAGTGGCGCGTTGTATTCATTTTCGTAAAAGCCAACGGAATATTGGGGCTCTTTCTTTCTTCATTACGTTCTTGGGTAATAAAAAGCCAAGATAAATATTGTTTTAGCGTAACGAAGCTGCTGTCGTTGCAAGCGAAATAGTTTCCACGATAAACATGAAATATTAAATGCGAACTTGCGAATGCTCGCAGGTGGGCACGCTAAGATGAGATTCTTCCCTTGCCTTTTGCATGCAAACGGCGCAGAAAAGGGCCACGCCATTAGCAGCATTGAAGGGTTTGTCTTATTTACATTTTGGAACGTAAACGCATCTCGCATCGAATTTCGCGCAGAGATGTGCGCTGAATTTTAAGCAGCTCACAAACATTTTCCGCCTACATTCATGTTTACACGCTACAGTCTTTCCGGTTTCTTGCACTCGCTGCGAGCAAAAAGCTCCATTGCAATCATAATTTAACATGTCACCCTTGCCTGAGCAGGCCTAAGTTCTATCATAATTTATTCATTGTGAACGCTGGTTTTCTGCCACCAGCCATCTCAGCTTCTCCTCACTCTATCATTTTGCATTTGAGATTTTTACATTGGTTATCGAAAGCGGGTAGGAGAATCTAGTAGTTGATTTACAGGAGTCAATCAATAATGATTGATCCCGATGATTGATGACCACATGAGAAATTAGCACTCCAAATATCGGAGGAAAGGATATTTAGGAAGTCTTGCATTTCTAGGTTCATGACAAAAAAACTGCAATGGGGCAAAAAATTGATGAATTGTTTGATGAACGTGTGAACGTCCACATGCTCAATGGTCCTAGGTAACTGATTACCACGTTGTCGGCGATTTGTCAGTATAAATCATGTCAATGTCAGTGTAAAGTTAGCACTTTGCTTTAGAGTTATTCTATTTTCTGATAGATTCACTTAGATATCCACCAAAAGGATAATGAACCAACAACCACTTAAATACGTTAAAATGTTATTTAATTAGAACTCAAGTTCTCATAAAAATTAGCGATAATAAAAGTTGAATTTAGAAAGGTGGTGATTTCCGAATTTTCTAAAGTTTCGGCTCAAATTACTTGCTCTACTTCTCTATTTGCATTATTTCTCCACCTATGATTTGTGATCCCCCAGCCTGCTACGCTACTGCTCATCCCTTAGCAATGCATTAATTTATTATGTCTATAAATATGGCACTTGAAAATAACGTTACTTTTCTAAGGCACATTCAGGTCGTATCAACCTAGAGGCAAAAGAACACTGTTTCATTAAGATCTCATTTACACTAGGTGATTATGTTGTAGGCGAAAGATGATGGCTGCACTCACAGACTGTATATAAGCGGGAGTTTGCGAAATATTCAAGTGATATGCATTATGCAAATTTCGCAATGTATCCACAAGATTCTAGCGCATTTTCCTGCAAGAAACTTTGCGCAACTAGAAGCTGATGCAACCTGGAAGAAAAACAATAACAGCCAGCGGGAGGAGACATCGTTAACAATTTGCTTAGTTGCAGGTGCGACGCAACCAGCAAATTTGATAAACGTAAACAGCGTAAACCTTGCATTTTAAACAAATGCCATACATTGTTAAACTACGTTCTATAGCTTCATATTAAAGCCGTTCACATTGGAATAATGATGTGTAGTTTTCAATATCCGTTGGAAACTCAGTTGAAACTTGGTTATAGTTTTATATTGAAAATATCTGTAATTACAATGATAAGACCTGCATCAAAATGGTATTTTCTCAGACAAAACTTCGTAAGCATTTAATTCCGGTTGCGAAACGGAAATGATAACCGAAAGGAAAATACATCAATTGGCAATAAGTTGCCGGTAGTAAATTTTCTTTTACGATGGAACTATAATTAATTTATTGCAAGCACGTATTAACTGAACAGTTTCGTATTAATAACCCGCCTTGCTATAAAAATTATCATAACTACAATCAATACTGACGTTAGTATCCTGTTAATAACGATAGTTCTAACAGCCAGGTTTGCATGGATAGCTCCAAACCTGCAAAAATGACCACCATGGAAACAGGTTTATGGAGACAAGTAAAATTCATGGTCATTTCAAAACGTTCTTTATTATTATTCTCTACTTGTATGCCATGCACCTAAATTGCTAATTTCAATATCTCTGCTTGTCTGAAAGCAGGGCATTTGTAATTGGAAATAAGAACGATGATCAGGAATCGGGAAGACTATAAATGCACTTGGCTAGGTATAGTTTTGCCCTAGTCTTTGGGCGATGAATTGACATGTCACTTGATTAGAGTTAAGCAACTTCTCGACGCGATTGATTGACGATAACGGGGTATACCCGAGGTCCCGTCACTCGAAGATATTCCACATGCTTGTCCATTATTTTTTAGAATTGGTGTAAATTTGACATGAAAATAGCTCATTTAATGGGCGGTAAAATTCCTCCGCACCGGGTGACACACAACCAGGCCACTGATTTGATGTATGAAAACATACCCTAAACTAGAAATGATTAAAATTCTTCTTAATCCACTATTACAGTTACTTCCGTGTTCTAATTAGTTCTAATTAGTCCAATATCAGAGTGGGAATTCTTCTATCGCAATAATGTTATACATAGTATGATAATGTTTAATTTGCTAGATCTGATAGTGATTGATGTGAAAGCTTGTACTTTGTCAGCTTAGTCCTCTTTAATTTAGTTGTTAGTAAAGTTACACAAAAGCGATAAAGTTGCTGCTCGACAAACAGGGGATTCTTAAAAACAGGCTAAATGCAGCTGCCTCGCAAACCATTCTGTATTTTCAAGTTTCAAGCATTGGGAGTGTTCACATTTACGAACGGGAAGGCCAGATATGCAGTTATGATGTTCAAGTTGAGAAAACGTAGTGCTGTTTAGTATAATGTAAGAATAATGTAAAAGCTTGCAATGGAGATAAGGACGCAGATGCAGGAAATGGAAAATGGAAAAAATGACAGATTGCATAACTCCCAGTGGACAATGGCATTAACAACAGCGCACAATGGCAACAACGGCCATAGAATGGTAGATAGCGTAAGGTAGAGCGTGATTAATTAATTTCATCTGGGAACGTTTGCATCCCCTTGAGCGCACATATTTTCGCCGCTGAAATTTCCGTCACCCGCATTAACACCAAGTTCCCATTTCGGGCTAATCAACAGACGGCTATAATTTGGCCCACTGAGCGTCGAGATGATGGACATGTGTAGGAAGTGTGATAAATCCGTAGCTGGGAGGTGGATAATGACTACCCGCAATGAATCGTATGGTCAAATAGAGGGCGCGCATTTCAGGCCCAGCTCGTAAATCAGCAGCGAGAGCGAGCCACGTAATCAAAGCGCCGAAATATTGAACGCCATAAAAGGATAACGCCTTCATGGAGCGCACCGGAAATTGTTCCCGCTGGGGCAGTGAACAATTTCAAATGCCACAATTATGCCGAATGCACTCAATATTTATATTTATGGCGTGTAGATGGCAGCGCTAACAGTTTTTAAATCACCTATGGCCGCAGCAAGACCACGTATGCAAATTTAACGGTTTCAGGTAGCAACAGGAAATGATAATTGTGTACTCCAAGGGATGAACATTAGCAACTGCGCTTTAATTTGCTAGCAGCGTTTCACGTCGAAATGAAAACATCGGCATTAGCTAAATGAACTCACCACTACTAGGTTCCACATTTTCGCCGCCTCCGCGACTGTGGTGCAAACGGTGCTGCATCCAGCAAGGAGCATCAGCTTCTGGGGTTGATTATACAGCAGGTTGTACATGACACTGGCACCCAGACCTGGCTCGCACTGAAAACAGATGTTTAACTCTATGAGCTCAATTTCAGCAAATTGTTAGGAAATTTTAGACACATTATTGAGTTATTTACATGTCAATATGTAGGACCCTGAGGAGTAATTCAACATTTTACATTTTCTACAAGTTGAAAACCTAGTCGTATTGAATATCACTCTGCACCTTTACGTTTGTGATTTGATATCTCATGGGAGGAATATCTAACTTATTTGGTGCATGAAAGCTGCTCTGCCAAATAAAATATGACGCTACCCCGTCACGTTATCACATTTTCCGAGAGATGGAAAGAATGTAAGTGGCATTCAAATTCTGGACGAAATTGCGACAACCAGCTCATTGTTATCATTATGGAAACAATTGGGTGACTAAGCGTCCTGTGGATTAGCAAAGAACATCAACAGTGTTCACACGGTTCAACTAAGATTTCTATACACAGTAATCCCATTAATCCTGCTGTCCGATTGCAACAAGGACCCTTGCGAGGAGGCAACGGGCACGGCGAGGCGCAACGTCCAAGTACCACTCGAAATACAGACAATGGAAATAGAAAGGACTCTTGAGGTGTCAAGGACGATCCTTGTCCGCAGGCGTTCTTCCCAAAAGTAAGTGAACATTCACACCACAAACAACTAACATTGCCTCACCCTGGTCACTTCCTCTCTGGCTCTTCTCCGCAGGGAGCAGTAGGAAGCAATAAATTAAAGTTATCATTACTTGCTATGAATTGTGGCGCCTCTGAGAGTCGTCGAGAGATATAATTATTGTAGAAGAGTAAACATAAATATAGGTCTCGACTAGAGGACGATTCGTATACTGAACCTAAAAACATTTGCTGAGGGTAGTTGCAGAGATAGTGATAATGCGTTATTTAAGCATTCTAATGCTCGATAAATCTGACCTACCCCCACTTCCCGATCCTACCCATTCATGCACATCGATAACAATACATAATTGACGAGCTAGCATTTTGCCATCATTGCTCGACCTCATTCGCGGCAGCGAGGACAATACACGAAAGATGGCATCGATGCGTTGATGGAACTGCCGCCCTCGCTGCCGTACCCCATCGAGGACCGCCATCAATGCAAGTTAATTATGGACGCCACCGCCAGGACACAACTAACTACCTATCGGTTGGGCAGGTGTCGCTCTCACAACACGGCTAAAATGCAAACCCGCCGCCAACCATAATTGATTACCTAATTTATCTTGGAACTCGATACCTTACACGTTTTTGGGAACCTGACTTTAGTAATTTGACAGCCTGAACCTTTATCCTCAAGGGTGCCACCTGTGTTCACTATATACAGTATTCTTCCTCTTTTTAATTCCTTGATTGCTACTTCGTTACCCTCGTCGCCTCATGATACTGCTGTCCATGTCATAATAAATTAGAATTTAATTTCAACCCTCAGCAGGCACCACGTATAATATGGCTCTAATGGCCATGGAGTTATTAAAACCGCCTACAGGGTGTTTGTAAGCGCTATGGTATCAATCCAGATTTCGTTCGAACCTATGCGAATATCTTGAATGTGCAGCTATTTTATTTCTCCTTGTTTTTTCGAAAATACCCATTTCGCAGCTTAGTGCATCGGACTAACCATGAGATAAGGGTATTCATTAATTGAAATGAACACTGGATGTAGGAGCTGCTACGTCTATTAAAGCTTAAGGCTGAAGGTCCGGGAGGTCAAAAAAGGACAGCAGAGCAGCTGAAATACACGCCAAATACTGCACGTTTGCATATTTTTGCGCTCGCTTTATCAAGTTTTGTTTAATCCCAGCAAAAAAGGTTTACTGCAGCGATTAAAATTTCATGTCTGCTAGATTGGAACTGCAAACTAAATGCAATGTTGCACTTTCTGTAACTCTGGACCTTGTTTTTTAATTACAAATTGTTCGTAAATAGTTCTACGTTTCGATTAAATATTTGTAATATATTTTATAATAAGAAACACAATGTTGCCGCACACAAAATGCTGTGGCGTCCAAGATGGCGGACGCAGCGATAAAATACAAAATTAGAGGAGTACAGAATTGCAAACGCGATTCGTGAGTGAGCGTGTCAGAAAGTAAAGTGTTTTATTGAAATATCATTTTTATCTGACGCGCTTATCTCATTGGATACAATTCAAATGCAGAAGTGGGGGAGGCAAAATGAAATATTGGGGTGCGGGTGTTGGATCCTCTATTTCAGGGAAATATTTGGCCAATGGTTCGAATTCGCTACAAACAGCTTCCGTCGACATTTTTATGAATTTCGTGTACTCCCAATGGAACGTCAGCCACTTTTTCAATATATTTCAATCATATTTTCAATTTCCAGAAGCCCAAAGATCAATGTCATAGCAATCTCACCTACATCAGTATTTCTTGGCATAATGTGACCTATTGTGATATCAAATGTGATTTAATTTGATCCGGATATGGCTTATTCTGAGATTTCTATTTCTAACTAATAAATATATCTAATGCTCATGGCATTACCATTAGAACTTTAGCTTTTTAATTTGAAGAATTCCTCTCGGGAATGTCGTCCTCGCATCAAACACGAAACAAGCATTACGAGTAATAGAAGGTGCGCGACCATCTCCAGAGATTTCCTGGTTGTTGTCTGGCATCTGTTAAATAAACGTAGGCAGGAAAATAAGCATGGACATTCATGCAATAAGTTTAATAATAAAATGTTGCTGCTTCCTCCGTACTTTCTCATTTCTAATTCTTAGTTTATTGGAAAGGAAGTGAAACCATTGCTTGAATCCACATTCATGTGCTTCCGGCCCATGTAGCATGTTTACGTTTGCATAATCACGTGAAACATCAGTTTGCACTTGTTTGTGATGACTTGATCGACTATATAGGTTGTTTACTCGAAAATGAGGCAACGAGAGCCCAGCCAATGCGCTCTGGCATTTTTGGAATTGGAATTGCAAGCCAAAACATGGGTTTTGTAAGTACCGAAATGTGATTACGGAAATAGAATTGAAATCGCTGGCGGCTGGCAACAACATGGACGAAGAGGAACAATGCGCTTTACACTGGTCGGCGATGTGGTTTTCATCAATTTCGCGTTTTGCCATCATTCTCATATCACGCTGGTGGCAGCGAGGTGCAGAGTTCTGCTTCACTCCGACATTTTATGGCATCTATTTAAAGCGTTGCACGTTGATGGACGCATTGGCATCCACGCGAAATGCATGTCCCACCAGTCGCATCCCATTCCTTAGCAATTTGGGGAGGCGACAGCCTCCGCCCGTCTGCGAATGCGCCGTACCAAATGTTTATGATTACGATCTGCAGCGCATTGCATTTCCGCTTGCGACGCCAATTGCACTGATGAAAACTGAAAACGCCGTCTCGAGTGACATGCCGGCCGCCTCACTGTCCCTGCTCCACCTCTTTCAGTTTCGGCATTGATTACAACATTGTCATATCACATTCCATCTCTATATATAAAAATGAATGTGTGTTTCCGGATCGGGAATGGTCGCAGAAATAAGTACACTAAGACCCCGCTTTACGCTCGGGATACGTTCCAGCACAGCTGAACGTTAAACGAAACAGCGTTAAGCGGGGTCATTTTAACATGTAAACCATAGGGATAGGGCAGGGCTCCCCAATCTTTTAACGAGGAAGAGCCAATTGGCCATTAAAAGAGCCAGCCAGGAGCTGAAAAGAGCCACACTAAATATACAGAAGAGCCTCCACTATCGAACTATCTGCGGTTTACGACAGTCGGCTCGTTCAAGGGTGAGAATGAGGTGTGTGATACATTGCGTCACATAAAAGCGCTTGGTATATAATAAACCGACCTTACCACGAATTTTCAGAGAGCCACACCATACGCCTAGAAGAGCCACATGTGGCTCGCGAGCCGCTGGTTCGCGAACCCTGGGATAGGGGAACATCGGATACAAAATCAATGAAAAATTCTAATGTTTCATCATCTAAGCATGACTCATCATCAAGA
>JAOEHK010001503.1:0-15764 GCA_025447835.1 Labidoglobus nevermanni
GAACATGCCCAATATTTCACTTCGATCGAATTATGTGTATTATAGGGCGAGATTCCATATATACACACAGACAGACACACGGACACACGGACAGACATACATTCATTTTTATATATATAGATTATCATACTTCCTTATAATCCTCAATTCTTTTGATTCTAGAATAGATTAAGTATGCTATCTATACTGTATCTTTTTTCTGTTCGCCACTATTACAATTCTTCTGGCCATTTAATGGAACTTCTTCTTTCTTGCTTTATTTGTGTATCATGACTTCTTTTTTGCTAACAAAATACACGTAATCGATTTAGCTTACATCAAATTGTAGTGAAATTAATAAGAAGGAAGCAGTGAAATTCATTTAAAGCTGCAGTTATTGGCTTCTGTGTTCGCCACAGTTATTACGCCATGAAAATGGCGGTGGCAAGGGATGACGAAATTGCGTGGAAACACTGAAATGGCAGTACACGCCATTATGCAAATGTATGCCATTGCTTCGCAGGCAAAAAAAAAGATTCTGTACATGATTGCACAAAAGAATGCAAGAATTTACTCGGAAAACCTAATTTTTGCACTAACTTATGCATTAAGACATCTGAACTTTTGCTCTGTAGATAGCTGTAATAGGATTACGCCAGTGACTGAATACGCAGTTACTGACGTCGTCCTCCGACCTAAGGAATAACTCGTTTCAGTTGTCTGCACTCGGTATGTTGTCCGATGCTGTTGCAATTTACTTCTAGGCAATAACAACGGTGATGACGACTGCTCGTACATAATTAACTCGTTGTCCATTCATTTAAAACCGCATGTGCTTTTTGGCCTCTTCTGCGGCCACCATCTTTAATTCGCCAAGAGACTATAGAAACTTTAGCATCAGCATTGCGCTCTCTGCACAAACTTTTCTGTAATTGCATTCACCTATCCTGGTACCACATTCATGCCCAGTTTTTCTAGCTAGTTTTAATTTTGAATAGCTGAGAGTTACCTTGCATCTGAGTATGATTAACAATGTGGTTGGAATCAGTGCAAGCACGAGTTTAGTTGCAAAGCTTGCCGGCGATTTGCTGAAATGTCGGCAAACACGGTTGCGACTTTGTCGCAGCTGGCTAAGATGACATAGAATTTATGAAGCCGGAAGCAAGCGGCTGGAAAGGGCGTAACTCATACGCAAATGTAAGCCTGTCGCTGGCGAAGAGAGGATAGCAGCTTGACACGCTTGCCATCATCATCAGCATCAGTATCATCGTCAGCTTCTCTCTAATTTCACGGACGAGGTGCTAAATATTCTCTATGCGTGTATACGCGAATTTTATCAAGCGGAAACTTTCGTTTCGCCGGCGGCCATGTTAGCTGTGCTGGAAACGGGGTAAATGGCGTTCACTTAACGTCACATTCTCATAATTTTCGGGAAAATTCAACGCGGTTGTGGTGATCGTTACGATCACAGTTGTCAGTGGGAGGTTTTAAGCCATGACGATAATTACATAAATGATATTAATAAGTAAATAGAATTTGAGCGAATTAGGTGACTTAAATTATAGCGAAAACTGCAATAGCTCGTAACAGAATCCAGAGGGGTGTATATTTCCTCACTTGCATTGCAGATATATTGCTGGTTTCACCACCAGTCACCATATTAATGCAATATTTAATTTTGCAGTAAAATCCCGCTAATTATTGTAGTACAGACATGTCCAAGATCGGATTAACCTGGATAATCTAATGATAAATCATTACATCGCCACGGGGCATTTTGTTGTAAACAGCTGGAACAATGATATCCAACGTCAGGGTAATTACAATTAGCAGTGCCTGGCACTAATAAATTGCTTATTATATCGGCCTATTATTCAGCTAATCGACAGCATACTCTACTATATCTAGCCTATTTTACTTTTTTAAATTCTGAAGGTGCCAACTGATATAATGCCAACTGCAGAACACCTGAGATAAATCATCCTTACCTGTAATGAACGACTGTTCTCCCTCATTGTTTAAACTGGTGTTGTTACTTGCGTTCTGGTAACTACTCCCTCCCCTTGAATGGGACCATATATATGGTTTTCTAGATCTACTTTTGATCAGAGCTTTTTCTTCTCTTTTACACATTTCCTTATTTCTATCAACATTCTGTTTCTGAATCTAGTTCTCGATTCCGATATTGTTTAGGTCCTATATTATAGAATGTTTTCTAGAATTCATGGTTAGACCATTAACGTTTAGCGAGCTATAAGAGGACTTTATCTATCATCATCTGTAATATGAGCAGTATCCCTTACTGTATCAACTATTCGATGTTGCACTTAGGCCCTACTATTTTGGCCCATTTTACATCCTTCTTATACGGATATGTAGTTTGGAAAGGAAGAGGGCTACAGTAGAGGAGCGTTCTGTAACCATGTGGTGTATTGGAGAAAGGCGTAGCTGCCAGCTACTAGGAGAACCAACTAACTCCCCTTAAACAATCCTTTAATCTTACATCAGGTGCACAATGCAGTGACAGGTTCGACTGCCTAACTCTGACTGACTCTCCCGCTACTTCACAGTCGCTACTACTTAGCCAAACCTAGCTCGCTACGTCACAAACCAGGTATGGTGGTATGGTTAAGGAGAATTCTAAACTTTATCGACATTTACAAATGGCTGATGTTTGTAATTCATCACTCGTTTAAATGATAATTTTTCATAGATTTACATCTTCAAGCCGGCTATGAATAATGCATTGCTTCTGAATTATAATTCACTTTCAGTAAATGTTGTTTTCATTGTGTAATAAAGCACTCTGACCTCTGATGGACACCGATGGGGTGCGTGGCGGCACAACGAGCAGAAATATTTTCACGTTTCGCAGATCTGTATGTGGACACATGCCGAAAATTGGTAACATTTCCCGAAATGAAGTGTAATGTGGGATGCATTTCCTTTCCCACTTTTTGTTTATCGTATCCGCTGCTGTATCCTACTATCGCCAGATATCGACTCGCATGCGTTTACGAGTAGCTGTGCAATGAAAGTCAATTAATTTTAATGATAATTGCAACTGCAACCGTGCAATTAACGGTCATAAACCGATGATGGAAGCGCTTGTAATGGATCATCGCAAGTGATTGCTTTTGATCGTGATCATAGTCAATGTCCTGAACGCTCTCCATACATAAAGGCATAATTATATCAGATAGAGGGATGTTTGAAAGAATGTAGTCAGCTAACTAGCAATTTAAATTACATTTTTGTTAAATTATTTATTTAGTAGTAGTCTCGCAATGATTCGTAATTGAGTCAATTACATAGAACGTGCCAATAAAAAGAAATGCAGGAAAAGCTTCCAATTAGATAGTCTGGGCGCCATTCGGAGATATATCACAAAATAACCCTAGCAAAGAGGGTTACTTCACCAGCAAAGCTCTCACATTCAGCAACTGCAACTAAATTCATGTGTTTATAAATCAACCATTCCCGCAAAACGAAAACGTTCCTTCATCTTAATGTATCATAGCCTTTTCCTGTGGAACCTAATGTTTCTTATGCTATATAAGCTTCTAAATACGGCCCCAAGGCTCTCAGGCTTGCAGTTTCATCATGCCTAATGAATTGAAGATAGAAGAAACGAATTATCATTCTATTTTTGTGACCCTTTGATGGAATGCACAGAATCTAGTGCCTCTTATACTAGTGTTAGGTTCTTACTTAATATCTAGATTTAGTTATTATTGTGTTTTGAAAATGGGAATACTTTGTGCGATAAGTTAATTGTTGCGAACACTCAGTCTAAGAGAACATAACCAATAAGTGTAAAATCGGGTAGCGAACGCACGTTTTGTTCGTTTCCTGTAAAATCAATCTTCAATATATATACTTTGAACTAGTTATATGTATAAAAGTTTATGCGCAGTATATCTCTGGTTGATACGCAATATCTAAGTTACGCAATATCTATGTTGTTACACAGAATCTCTACGTTTATGCGCATTATCCTGTTGATGCGTAAAATCTCTATTGATGCGCAGTATCTATCTAGAATCTATCTCATTGCGTAGAATCAATTAGAAATACGCAACAATACATAATACTACGCAATAGATAAGATAACGCACAGTAGTAGAGATAAGACATGTCGATGCGTAAATTTTAAACAACGCAATAGGATGTGACTTCCCCGGCGCTACCCACCAATAGAAGGATTACGTGCACCCTGACTGGGCTCACCACTGATCACACACCACCCACCCCTTAGCGACCGGGTGTCACATAAGGTAACCGGCATAGTCGTCAGCAGGAATACCGGCGCAGCCGGATGTTATGACTAACTCAAATAAAGAACATTTCTTAATTAAAACGAAAGAAAAGTGAAAACACCAGATATCAAACCCAACAAAAAGGTTTCTAGAGCTAGATTATTAGAGGAAATGAGAGGATGAGGATAGATCTTGTAACCTGGTAGTAACATTTAGTTGATAAATAAGGACATAAGAAACATTTAGATATTGTATGAATCATTTTATATCAGTCTTATGATTCATTGTTATGGTAATAGTAACGTTCGCAAATATTTTGCATAAAGTCAACAGTAGGAAGTGGACGAGGAGCGCAATGGATGATCGCTTGATGGCGGGCGAACGTGGCGCTGGAGCCACCACATTAAGACGTTTCGTGCAATGTATGAGGATGCCATCGTAACTTGCATAGATAAAAGTTTTCCACTCGTGTGCGCACATCAAGCACGATACGAAAATTCCGCAATGCATGACGCAGTCACCAGCGCCCCTGCTATCTCCGCCATCAATAGTTTTCATTGCTTTCGGCGGCGGATTTGCGAGTGCGCACATAAATACGTAAAATATTCATTCGTCAACTTCTTCTAAACTTTACCTATCGCACTAAATGCTGATTGCGACAGTCATTCGCACAGAGGAAATATTCGCATAATTCGCAAAAAATCTCTCTCCTTGCATACATTCGCAATATTGCCGCCAGTTCCTGAGAAACGTGACAGAAATCGCTGGCAATCCTAGCGAAAGCGTACGGTAGGTGGCGGTGAACCTAGCGACGAATTGGCCGCCAGCCAAATGGGCTCTTCTTGTAAGCGGCGGCTGCTGGTGGCGGCGCTGATGGCGATCGGCCGTGTGCAATTGCCATCGAGACAAAGCGGGAAACAAACAAACAAACCCATTGCGAATCTGGCATGAGCCAGGGCTGTCGCTGGAGGCGTGGAGGCGGAAGCATGCAATTGTCTTGTTAGCTCTCTCTCTCTCATACACACGCTCACACACTCAGGTTACTTGATGTGGCATGGAAAATGTTGTTTTTTTCGCTATAACTTTTGAACCATGAGGTGTTGCCAAATTTTCTCCCAGTTGTCGCCATCCCAGGAGTACAAGCAACAAGCCTAATATTTAATTTCGATCGGACTATTTGTAATTTACGCGTAAATCAAGGACATACAGACGGAGCGAGGGATAGGCAGCCATGCACTCATTAGAATTTATGCAGTTGCTGATTTGTTTAACTGTTTCAGTTCCTCAAGCTGTTGGCCCTTAGGCAATGATGGGTATACGATAGAATAGATCAGGGAAGCCTCAATTCACGTTGTTTATTCGCATAATTTATAATATTTTACATTCATCTAACCGAGCGTAATCTCAACCCCTAGTGCATCAAGAATGTATTTTCTAGCAATAAATTAAGTGATGCATCAAGTTTTCATTGCGTTTGATATGAATAGTTTTTGTGCGTTAAATTCAGTGAATATTTTTCGAAATTTATTCGTCGCGCCGAACTGAAAATGCGCAATAAATTCGCATACATTTATTTATTCATGATCCATGTGAGCGAGTGCATTTTCAAAATAATAATTGTGCACCTGAGTGTCACGGACATGACTATTTGATCCCAACTGATCGTTTGTTCTATCAGTAAAGTGCACTGAATCTGCACTATGCTTCTATCAATATTTATATTGCATGGAAATGTGCTTTCAGTTATTGCAAGTTCGAATCTTTCGCGATTGCCAACATTTGCGGATGCATTCGATAGCAGAGCAGCGAAATACAAATTCGTAATTGAATTAAAACATTATTAATGCACATTCGCCACAGCAGAAGTTTTATGGCAAGCTTCAACCTGACGTGCATTTGCAATTCAAGACAGTCGAGTGCCTCTTTACGGAGTGGTTGACGATATTTACCCTCAGTTTTGCAATCATTCCATAGTGGTGCTCCGAGGTGGCTTAGTTACGAATGAATTACGGAATCATATAACGATTATATTTAGGCTGAATTTCACCTGAATTACTCTATCACTCATGATCATAATTACTTATTTTAGTCAGAGATGTTAGTGTGACTACCAATAAAACATTGTAACACTTAGAATAATTTATACGCCAGTGGGAATCGAACCTAGGACCTTGGTGTGGCGTCTCTCGACGGTAGATCTGCACTATATCCCGCACAGTTCTAAATGCTTTATAATACACCTCAAATGTATTAGAGTTGAAGAGAGAGAACATTTAATGAGAAAGTTTAGTTCTCGAAACGAACGCTATTACTGCGGGTACTACAATATATGCGAAGTTAATACTTTATTAGGTTTCATCGAAATAACATTACTATCATCAAAATGAGGGTAGATTTATATAGATCCACAACGATGCCAATTGAGCTGATGGAATCAACTTATTTAGTAGAATGATCATTCTGATCGACATCTGATCGTACTGTACTCCAAACCACGTCTTTTCAGACGTCGTACTGTCTCATTACAAATTTTTATGGCATTACGTAAGAATACAGATCAGAATTAATTTTAAAACTGCAACGGTCTGCCGGGGATTGAAACCAACACTTTCGGTATCGCAACTCTGTACTTTGATCACTCGGCTACTGAGCGGTGTTTGATATATATATCTTATATATCTTATTCATTCTATTCACTGATTTATTGAACTCCAGTGAACATGTTGCTTTTTGTTGTATTCTTCCAAGTTAAAAGCAGATAGGCAAATGAATACAATCTATAGGAAGGTTAATAAATTTAAATAAATATATAATCAGTATTTCTTTTCGCTACTCAGCATTTTGCACAATTCCTATTCTTTGGTGGATTTCGTAACAAATAGAAGATGATTTACTGCTTTTAATCAGCCGCTCTGCGATTGTTCTCACTCACTGCTAGCGGTACACCTCCTATTTTATTATTATTTATTAAAGTTCGCATTTTTAATCATCTTCCTGGGTTACAGCAACTCTCTCTTGATGGATGGAGTTTTCCGCTGTTTCGAGTTGTCTGCTTTCACTATTTTCATTCGAATTCTTCAATCGCTATTGTGCCGCAACGGTAAGGCCGAAGAGAGCAAAGGGTCGATCGAAGTATTGAGAGGCGGAAATGGCGACGACGATCCCAAGAATGTGCAGCGTTCGACAACACTCAAGTCCGCCACTTTGATTTCGCTGGAAATAGAATACGTGCTGACAATGGAAGAGGAGTCGACCGAGAACAAATCGAATTAATCGCAGACGAAGTGTTGATGTAACTGCAAAGGGTGCAAGATGGCGCGATAAATCGAAAATGATGGAAATATTTGCGAATGCGAGTCGTCAAATGACAAAAAAAAACAATTGATACGTTTTCTCGTTGATCCTTACCTTTCTGTTTTATCTCGTAACCTTCTACATACCTAAAATAGAATAGCCAAATGTAAAAGTATGTTATATGGGACAATGTTAATGAGGACGCTTTCCACAGTCATGGTATAAAGGGAGCAAAGGGAGCAAAAGTTTTGAGGCACATTGCGGTACTTGCAATGAAAATCGTTGAAGTATTTGCGGTAAAGTGCTCAAAGCCATTACAAGCCAACTGGTAGCAGATGGTTAAGTGTCGAGGTGGAGGAAAAATCGCCAAAAACGTTTTGCCGAGTGAAACTTTTGACGCTTTCCGTGGTTGACGATGATTTCAGTGAGCGCAAAAACAGAACACAGCGGGCAAACACAACCATCATGCACCCCGCCTTCGTTTGCCCGTTTCAAGTATGAATTCCTAAACGCTATCGCAAGTTTGAGCTTAGCTTACCTGGTCGAGTGCGGTCGCAACTTCGCCTTGTTTTCCTGCTTCATGCCGTTTTTCTTGCATTTACTGCAAGCAGGAAACTTTGGAACGCAGAATAGCGCCAAAATCACCGCAAAATGTTGCTTTGTATTGTTTCGTAAAGTTTGCAACCGCATTCTCCATGATTGCTATTACTTGAAAATAGTGGGCCTGTGGAGGAATGGTACAATACAGTGGAATTCTCGTTGCCATTTGATCATATAACGAACGTTTGTTTAAGGCTAATTATAGTTTACGTCAAAATTACAAAATCAAATTTACCGCTGATCGATACGCTATTTGCTGGATAAATAATAACAGAGCATTTGCTCATGTAAATATTACTGATGTTTGCGTTGTGATTCAACCTGTATCCAAAACATTATTAACTGGCAGAATTTTCATATTTATGATACGATTCATAGGTGAAACGTAACAGATCCCCATTTCTAATATCCTTCAATATGTTTTCAGTGAATAATTATTATTAATGACACACGTGCTCGTTTCACGTTTTGTTCACAACTAAGGCAGACTGATTTGCATGTGAGTTTGAAGTGGGTCACTGCAACTCCATTGTTGAATTGGAATAAATGGAACAGTGTTATTGAATGGAGGCTACAGCAATATAGGTTCAAAGCGAACATAATGCAATGCGTAACAGATCATTACGATTCGCTAGATGCGATCGGTGGAACAATATCTAGCAGCCATTATCGCAGGGTTAATATATTCTCAAATGTCGTGCTAATGATTGCGCTTTGATGAACTTGCAATTTCATTTGCGGAATATTACATCCACACCTCTGGCCACATCCAGCGGCTGCCACTGCCATTGAATTTATTGCATCATTAATTGAAGTTGTGCTCAATAGACAAATGCCTACTACTTCAATCAAATTTACCAACTATGTCATGATCATTCATCTGGCGTACTTCACTCAATACGCCCTGAATTACGTGTATTCTCACTGGAGGAGATGTGGTGTAGTGCTAACGTCGAGAGACGCTACGCTTTGGTCCCGGGTTCGAATCCCATCCTAGGAAAAATTATTCTGTGTCTCATACTAAGTTATTTTAGTATTGTCAACAAATTCTTCCGAAAATCTTCCCAATATGGGATCTGTTAGTTGGCTCATAAAAATGGCTCAAAGTAGGCGATACGCCTAGAAGAAAGAAGATGAAGAAGATAAAGTGTCCGCATTAACACGCAGTCTAGAAGGCCCTTCCGAATGTCGGTGCTTCTTGCTATATGAACGCTTACGAATCGAGATGACGAGGGTCAAAGGAGAGACGTGTTGAGATGAGGAATGCGAAGTTGCGAAAATGGCGCTATTGATAAATCAATACGCAATTACAGGCTGCGAAATCATGCCGGTGGCGGCAGGCTCGACCGCCCCTGGATCGTGCACACAATATTTACAATTAATTGAATTGAGGCCACCCGCACACGACAGCCGTGCGGTATTTGCGTGTTCATAGTCAAAGTCATATTTTATTTCTAGTGCGCAAATATATCGCCAATGTTATGCGATATCGAAACCTAGTTGGGCAAGTGGAGGAAAATCGTGAAACGCCATCGAATCGGAGCATTTATTCAATCGTTTACTCATAAAATTGCCTATTCTAAGAATTTATTCACCATTTTTGAGCATCAAAATGTCGAAATCAATACGCGATACTACCATTATTTATTTGTCCACGAATGGTCAATGGTTTGAATTAGGCTTTTCCAAATTGTTCATGTGTCTCCATTGTGCAGACTATATACATATTTTACCCGCTCTATTACGTCTTATAGTGTGGAGGAAGTATTTAGTAAAACAGAACTGCAACCTCGCTTGATATTCCAGATGACAAACTAATTCTTTCCATCTCCCACACGATAGTGATTTCGTGTGTTTTTCAGCATTTATGCTGATAACAATATTTGTTCTGTCACGTTATTGAAATACGTATGTACATATGTCGTGTTCTTTTTTGCCGCACAGTAAAAAGTACTGTAATTTAGCATTACAGCCTAACGACCTGCTTGAGGCAACAAGAAGGGGCAAATATAGAAATCCTTCAACATATGGTTGGAAACTCACGAAGAACAACAAGTAAATTATTCATTAGGTTATACGCGTGGACAGGGTGTGCTAAAACACACATTCTTAAACATTTTCATACCTTGCTTTGGCCATTTCATTCTATATCTATTGGCTTCAAGCGATGTTTTGCAATTTCTTTTATTGAAAACTAGTACAGGGATTTGTCATGGAAAATGCCTACACATTGATGATGAATGAATCTAATATAGACAGATGCACAATTAAACGCCCCAGAGGATGCACTTCGAATCATCCCGATACACCCAGTAGATCCTGAGAAAAGCCATAAAGACTGTCTACACATTTACTAATTTTTTACACAGAACGAGCAGGAATTCAGAGATGAATCTTGTATCATTAGATGCGTAATTAAAAGCCCCAAAGGATGCACTTGGAATCATCCCGATGCACCCAGAGGTTCCCGAGAAAATCCATAAAAACTGCGAATACGTCATCGCCGAGTTGCGATCAAGTTTTCGCACATTTCAGTTTTTACTTCAAGGGTAAATTACCTATGTAATTAAACTTGCAACAATTCAGATTTATTGAATTACAGCAATATTCAGGAACCGACCTTAAACTTATAGCAAATGCCACACATTTCCATTCATCGATGAAGTTATTACGTGGATATTTGTATTTCCATTCCAATCCGTCGTCACCTTCTCATCCCAACTAGAATCAGAAAGCAGAGGTATGAAAAAGGCAATATTTTCAGCGTTGCCATTACGCAATTTTCCAGTTCGCCGTGCGTTTTCATTCATAGAATATTTGAATGCGCGACACTCACCCAAAAGGGACAAATGGAATGGGCACTATAGGGAACTGTAGCTGGCTTCACTGCGACATTCGTTTTGGTTTTGGTCCTTGGTTTGTTAAGCCTATGCAACACTTGAATTGCAACAACATTTGATTTTGCCACTTTTGCAATATTTCCAATAATTTACGACGAGTCGCCTAGAAATATCGGTTCAAGTAGAGGGAAATTCCAGATAATATACAAAAATGGATTGTACTATCGCATTCCTTGGTTTTTGTCAACGATGATTCCCATAGCTCTGAAGAGTTGATAGATGAGAGACGGAATGAGATGTTTGCAACGTGGAGAGAAATCGACGGGAACGTCAATAGCTTAAATTATAAGTTGAAAGCCTATTGGAGAAGCACAGGAAGAAGCTGTTGACGTGGAAGGCGAAACGGATTACTCCCAAGAGGATAATAAATTATGCTAAATATTTGCATATTCCGTTTCGGTATCGATTGACAATATTCTATAGATTTGAGCGTGTAAATTTATTTGAGCCCCGGTTGCGAAGTGTTCCTCCACGTTCCTTTCTATTATTAACTTTAGAACACCATCTGGTCCATGGGTCAACGTTTCCCAGATATGCCACCTATGGTGCTAGCAACCTCAACAACCTCAAATCGCATCGTATCTCGTATTGCGTTGGTTATACGCATTTTCTTTCCGGGATCAGTAGACATCTGGGAAATGCTATCACCCAGCAACCTAGCAATTTGCTTGGAATGGTGGAAATTCTATTCCAGTGCCGAATTGGAAATGGGAAAGCCAAATCGTAAATATTTACATAATTTGTTGCGTTAAAGACATGAAATAACCACGAAAATGAAGGCGCTATCAAAAGAAACGTAATCTTATTCGAAAGAAACAGAAATCTGTTGAGTGGAGTTGGCCGGAGTTGCGTTATGGCGGTCTAAACACTTGAATAATAAAAGTATATGCTAAGAATAGCCTCTATTTTTAGAGTATTTCCGAATGGTCACTACGAAAAGAAAAATAAGCAATAGGGTCCTCATAGGGACGATCATTGATAGTTTTTGTGGATTAAATTTAGAAAATCCATATTTTAACGTGAAGAAAGAAGCGATACATACATAAAAGACTTCCTATGCAATGCTGGGAAAACCCCTCTTAGCTATACAATAACAATGGAAAGCAGATTGCTAGTCTAGTCTACTGCTGAGCTCCTATTATATGCAAAATACATATTTTAACCTAATTTACATATTTCATTAAATTTCTGCATATTTTCCAATTCCTCTGCATATATATATATATATTTTGATGTCTTTTTCTGCATATATTTTCGTGGACTATTTATGACACGAAGATCAAAAAGATAATGGTGGATTGAATCCACATGGCTGAATTCTGAAGTTTCAATTCAGAGCATTGATCTGCTATCTCCTGCTACTGTCGTGTTCTGTATTCTTTAGTCTCTATTCTTGTCAGAACAATGCCTTATCAAGAGGTTTTGATAACAATAGCCCAGCAAACGTACGAATCCTTACCTAATTTTCACAACTCAGTTTCCTCATTTTTATATATATGATAAGCTTCACTATAGTTTCAATATTTGCTTTTTAATGCTGGCACATGTTGTAATCGAATTTGTATAAATTCCTATCAATTTATGAACAATGTTTTTAACAAATAAACTTTAGGGGTCGTTACAAACGTGAAAATATTGTGCGTTTGAATTACGAACATCGGATTTTTAGTTTGCAATTTATGTGTTGTCGAAACTGAGCATGAGTTGGGTCACTGGGAGGTAGACTTCAACTATTTGGACGGGGTTTCATATTTATGGTGTGAAGAAACGGTAGGAATAGTCAGTTCATCATATAAGCATGACCATGAAGATGAGAGGAGCGACGCCTTAATTTAAAAGTGACATTCTTCCCGAATATCATTTTTATTTCGGCTTCGAATTTTCTGGGATGTAGGACGTGCCCCCGTGTATCGCACGCTTTTCGACATCGCTTCTCTCATTTTATTGTGACATTGCCGCATATCTTGACGCCGCAATGGTTTTTAATTTACAGATCTAATAAGCACGATGCGCTAAGGAAAATATTCGCGTACGCATTTCATCTACGGGCAATTTGCAACTCATCTCAGTTAAACTAGAGAGCGAGATGTAAATAAAACGTAACACTAACGTATCCCCAAAATGAGGTTTCCTCCTTCATTTTCGTCATACATATTGAGAATTTTGCAAAAATTATCAGTAGATCCTGATAAAACCCACAAGATCTGCCCGCACATATTCTCATATTATTGCAGGCACTAGCAGGAATACAGAGATGAATCTTATATCATCAGATGCGCATTTAAATTCCCCACAGAATGCACTTTGAATTATCCCGATACACCCAGCAGATCCTAAGAAAAACTATAAAAACTGCCCACATATTTTCTCGTTTTTTGCAGGAACTAGCAGGAATACAGAGATGAGTCTTATATCATCAGATGCGCAATTAAATTCCCCATAGAATGCAGTTTGAATCATCCTGATACACCTAGTAGATCCCGAGAAAGACCACAAAAACTGCGATTACGTCATCACAGAATTGCGATGGCTTCATCGCTGGGTGGCGATGACGTGTAGACAGTTTTTCTCAGGAACAACTGGGATGATTCGGTGACCTTCTTGGCGGGTCGCGGCGAAGTTGCCTTTTAAGAAATTTAAACTACTACTCTACTGGGGTTTGAATCGAAGACTTCGTGTTTCTCAACTGAACGTTGGTCCACTTGAATACCGGATACCATTACATCAAGTATGACGAACCGTCATCAAAAGATTTTTCTAGTAGCCAGAAACTAGGGTTTTCTGAATATTAAAAGATTTCTTTATTACCACCGACAACCTACAATGAGGAGGCAAGTATTGTACAAGAGGAAATTGAAATACGTCTTGTATGCACTAAAAATTGATAAGTGTTACATTTTTCTTCCCTAGCTATTTGCGTACTCACACCCTACGATTGGCTAGCAGAAATATCGGACGTGATTTTGCAGAGATGTAACTGACCCACGATTGCCATTTTGTGAGGTTTCCATGTAAATGCGCCTTATAGCGACCAAAATTGTGTGCGTTTTATGTTTCTGGGTGTGTTTCAATTCCCTTGCCAGTCTGGATCACGTCTCCTTGCCATCCGCTTCGATTGCATCTCCGTAAAGTTGTGCACAACACACTCGAGCTGTGTCGATGATGTGGGTGTGTGAAGAAGCACACCATGTTGGAGAAAGTCACCCTTGTGCACTCTGCTCACGTGGCTACCCGAAACACGTTCAATGCATTTACATTCGAATTTGCAACTCAAATTTCAACGCAATTCATATAGCTCCACAAGAATTTTCTGTGTCTGAGCAACTTATCTCTACTATCATTTAGTCATTTCAATAAAGTGCACAAGAATGCGGGATAATTGAGATTTAATCAGACATGGAAAAGTGGCCGTATTATATGCACAACATGAAGAATGCTGCAAATGTAAATCATAATCTTGTAATCTTGAGCAAAGTTGAGCGCGACTTAGGGAAAGTTGTCGCGTTATTTCGAGAGAGCGACTGAATGTAAATCTACTTATCAACTCATAAATACACAAATTGCAGACGGAGGCGGCATCCGGATGGCAGCGTTCCGCATCGAAAAACGTCCGCTTTTGCTGTCACAACTTTGTGCATATTGAATTGTCGGCAATTACGTCGTGATGTCGAGTACCGTTCTACTTGGCGGCAAATTAGAGATTGAATCCGCGCATAATTGCAACGGAAAGCGAATGGAGACGCCGAAAAACAGCGGGAAATAGTGTTGGTCTCTTTGCATTCTTTTCGATGCTGTTTCCATTTCGAATTTCCCAGCTGACAATGGCGGGCAGATTGGCGTTCGTGTCGCATTTGGGACGCCATGTGGAAAATTGCAAGTGTCCTTTCAAGATTTCAATGGCGGTGCACATCGTGGCCATCATGAATATATCACAATGCACGCCGAAACGCATACGAATCCGGACGAACGGGTCGAGCGGAGCGGCAAACTGGTAATATAGCGACACCAACCCCGTATATATCCCAATTATTCGGACAGTTGCTCCGTATACACAAATAATAATTTATACTTGCTTTGCGTCCTGGCGTGGCCGCTAACTTTCCTTCCTACTGACTCTCCCACTCGATGCTGTTGACAAGTTTCGAGTTACGGTTTGCGTTTGTCTCATGCGACATCCTTTATCTTACCGAACGAAGCCTTCTGTATGTGTACATGTGTCCTTTCGACATGTTCAGCCGCCCCTTCAACTGCCTTCAAAATACAAATAATTTATTGTGCTCATATGTCATAGGTAAAAACAATTTCTCCATGTTTCTCATCGACTTGAAATAAAGCGTGTACTGGTATCACTGATGAGGAGCATAACTTTAGCGGTGCCACCGATCCCAGCCCAATATGCGAAATGTCACTCAATGAACCATGAAGTCTAAGGAAAGTTGTATAGAACTTTCCGGGTAAATAGCGCTCGACTGCAACGCCATCGCATCGAACTTGACTGCAGTTCGGAGTTTGCTTAAGTGTGTACTCGAATTATGCAAATACCTGGAACGTGACTTCTCTGCTACGTTTCATTTCGCCACCTGAATTTGCCTATCGTGACTGACAATCTATCTATAGTCATTAGGAACTCACTTTCCCCATTCGAATAGCATATTCCAGTGATGGCGAACCTATGACACGCGTGTCAGTGCTGACACGCGAGCACATTTTTGGTGACACGCGTCTTGGATGA
>JAOEHK010001514.1:0-15756 GCA_025447835.1 Labidoglobus nevermanni
TTTTGCGCGGCATTCGGTCTCGCAGTGTCCCGACTTGCCGCAGTGGAGGCAAACATATGACGCGCGGCAGTAGGTGTGGGTGTGACCGAACACACAGCACCTTCTGCAGATGAGGGGAGTCGAATCCGCGCGTTTCTTTTCGATTTTCACATCAAGACCGCGGATTTTAGCAATGTTCTTAAGTGACGCGGGGTCAGTGCCCGGGGCCTGGTCGATCCGGACCAATGGCCAGATTTCGTTCACGCGCGACATTCGGTGAACGTTGGCGAAGGGGCTGCCTTGTCTCTGCAGGTCGGTTTTGACCTGGTCGAGGGTCGCGTCGCAGCCTACGCCACGAATGACGTGTGATACCACACGTTCCGACTTCTGTTGAAACGTGTGGTATTGTATCTTCATGCCGTCTAGCATGCCGGTTACGGCGCGGTGGTCCTTGATCGACGGGAGTTGGAGTCGGATTCCGTCTCGCATGGCGCGGGCTCTATGGAAGGCGATGCCTCCGTCCAATAGGGCCTTGTGGACGCGTTCCCAGACATGACCTTTGATAAGGATGTCTGTGGGACGGGGACCGTTGTCAGGAATGGCGTGCTCTTCCTCGTCAGAGGAGCATGGCGGCGCGTCGGGGGCAGCGGCGGATAGTGAGGCGGCGGTGGGGGCCGTTTCAGCCCGATTTGCGCGAGCGGCGGCACGGCGGATCCGCTTGGCCTTATCTGTATATATTACGTAATGGCGTTGTCAGTTTTGTACACGCGGCTGATCTTGTTACCATGCGAACATTTTGCTTGTTCTTATCAATGTTCCATGCTCAGTATAAAAGGCTTCAATGTATGAAATTTGCGCACTTGCCTCAACATCTTGTACAAGTCACATTAACATGTAAGTCTTGCTTATGGTTTATCCAACAAACTTAATTTTTTCACTGTAGAACCCTGAAGATGGCCTGATAGGCCGAAACCGGTTGGATTTATATAATTAAATATTTTGACAAGACATCACCTCGTTTATTATTATAAAATTTTCCTCCAAAACGTCGATCGACAAATCAACACGTAGTTTAATTTGTATATCCTTACGAATTTTTACTTTTTGTTTCTTCGCATGATTTTCCCAAGGGTATTTCGGATTAACTCATCACATAATTCTTCTCCTTTTAGTTGTTCTTCTGGATTTGTGATTTCCAATTCAATTTCATCCTCAGTATCGAGATCTTCAATAGCATTGACTGATGATTCTGGATAGTGCATCAGCGTTTACGTTCATTGAGCCTTTTTTATATTCAATTTCATAATTGTACTCCTCTAATTTCAGTCTCCAACGTAAGAGTTTTGATCCCGGATCCTTCATTCCCATTAACCAACTTAATGGTTTATGATCTGTAACTATAGTAAACTGTCTAATAGCTTGGAGGTCCAATGAAGTTTTGGAGGTAGTTGTTGAAATAAGGTGAAAAAGAAATTGTCTTCTCCAATTTGTTTATTGTCAAAAGACTGACCGACCGGTTTGACTTTTTAGTCGAAACCGGTCGGTCAGTCTTTTGACAATAAACAAATTGGAGAAGACAATTTCTTTTTCACCTTATTTCATAGTAAACTGTCTTCGGTATAAATAAGGTCGAAAATATTTGTCTGCCCAAACAATTGCTAATAACTCTTTTTCAATGGTACTGTATTTAACTTCTGTTTCATTCAATGTTATTGAGGCATATGCTATCGGTAAATCTTCATTGGTTGGCCCTTGTGACAGTATTGCTCCTATGGCGTAATTTGATGCGTCAGTAGTTAATCTAAATTTCTTTTCAAAATCGGGATATCGTAATATTGGTTGATTTATAACTAACCCTTTACATTTTTCGAAACAATCAATATAGTCCTTTGAAGCGACGATGGGAATATTCTTTTTTAAACACCGTGTCATTGGTATCGTTCTGCGAAGTCTTTTATAAATTTTCTATAGTAACCTAATAATCCTAGGAAACTTTTGATTTCTTTTGTAGTTTTTGGTAGCGGATATTTTCGTAATGTCCCAGATATACAACTTCTTTTCTTAAAAATTCAGATTTGTCTGGCTAAATCTTCAAAATTGACTTTCGGAATTGTTTAAATACTTCCCTTAATTTTTCGATGTCTTCTTGCAAACTCGTGCTGAAAATTATGACGTCGTCTAAATATACTAAACAACTTATTCCATGAAAACCTCTCAGAATATTGTTCATTGCTTTCTGAAATGTGGAGGATGCATTCTTTAATCCGAATGGCATTCTCTTAAATTCATAGTGGCCATCCTCCGTTATAAACGCAGTTTTTTCAATGTCGATCGGATTCATTCATTAATATATTGACACTTTCCAAGCTTATCTAATAAATCCGTAATATTTGGTATTGGGTACTTATCATCAATGGTTTCTTCGTTCAATTTGCGATAATAATTTACAATACGCCATTTTTGTTTACCAGACACATCTAATTTTTTGGGTACGACCCAGATAGGTGAATTCCAATGAGAGTTACTTGGTTGAATAATATTTTGCTTTAGCATTTGATTCATCTGTCTTTTTACCTCATCTCGATGTATAAAGGGGTATCGATAATTCTTGTTGCATATCGGCAATTCAACCCTGGTCCTTATTTCATGTTGAATTTCATTGGTGAATGTCAATGAATCACCTTCACTATAGAAAAGGTCTCTAAATTCTTGGCATAACTTCAATGCTGCTTGCTTTCCTTCATTATTTAAATGATCAGTTCATATATCAAGTTTACGTTCATTACTATTTCCATATGAGCGACAATGGTTGCTACGTATTACACCTGGCATATCTCTCTCTGTTACTAAACATTCTATCACCTCCATTGGCTTTAACTTTATTACGGCTTTCTCTTTTCCAGTATTCACGATTGTGGTCACTGCTTCGTTTCCCACAATCTTTACTAGACTTTATCTCGCATGTACCAATTTTTTTATATGGGACTATTCCATCACTTAAGGTTGTATTTTTCACAGGTATCTTTATAACCTGTTGTACCCTTGGTGGTACATTTATTTCAATTTCCCTTGTATCAGTATCATTTTCCCTCTCGACTTCATTTGCACCTGAGCAAATTATTACTCTTATCGGTGTTTTAAGGAATACTTGAGCAAGTATTGTTCTCACTATTCCATCGAAGTTTAATTGGTCTAAACCATAACCAATTCGTGGAATGTATACTTCCTTTATATCTTCTTTCAACATAAATTCTCACAGTTCTATTAAGCTGCATTGCAAATTTTTCTGTTGAGGTTTCTCGTAACATTTTTTCTTTGTAACCAAGTGACAGATATATCTCTCCTGTTCTGGATCATATACCTTAAGAATTTTTCCAACTGCGGGATGCTGCTTCTTTAATTCATTAATTCTTCCGAATTTCCTTTTAAATTCTTTGCCAATCCTTTGAGCCATTACTAAATCTGTTGATACACAATGAGCCAGTGTACCACTTTGCTTGAATAAATCTTCTTTTACTTCCACAATATTTGCTTCTTTTTTTCCTACTTGTAAATTTAATTTCCACACCTTCTTTGTGGTTATCAACTGTCCCTTATTGATATCAATTATTCCACCAATTTTTTCCAAGGCCTCCATACCTATTAGCCCATGATAGTTTGAACTAATGTTAAATAAATAAAATTTCTGCGGGATATCATTGAACTCTAACATACAAGCTCCATGATGTTGAGTTTCTGCGTGCGGTGTAATGACAATGAATGGTTCTTCCGTAATCAAACAATTATTGTCTATTGCTATCACTCTATTTAAGAAATTTCTAGACGATCCCGTATCGATTAAGAGCCTAAACCCATTTTCTAATTTTATGTATGGAAGGCTAGAATCTTGCATATTATAACTTAGGATCGTGTTTATCCTCGAAGGATTCTAGTTTGTTTTGGCGGGCAACTACCTCGTTCATTGCTCCGTCGTAACCATTTTTTATCCTGTAGGGAGATGGTAAGATGTTGATGGTACAGACTCCCAATCCATTGGTGCTGGATTTTGATTTTGATTACGGAACTTGTTTGGTACAAACGATGAGTTTTTATGTACAAATGTTTCTTTATCGTTAATGTAATTTTTATTGTAATTATCATTTCGTTGCTATGTATTTTTTCAGAATTTGTAATTATCATTACGTTCATATGTATTTTTCCCGAATTTTTAATTGCCTTGTACCTTGTTATAATTTTCAAAATTCTTCCCCACAAAATGTGATCTGCTTTGACGCTTGTTGAACCAAGAGTCTTTCGCCAAATGATTCTATTTGCTGCATATAAAACATTTTTTCTTCATCGGAACACTGCTTCGCTCATTCTATTGATGAAGTCTGTTATGGCCGCATCTTAGCCTTTTTAATATATATTCCATTCGTATGTGCGCTGCTTCGTCGGCATCTAGCTGTGTGCGTGCGGCGACGCTGTAAACCAAAAGCCGCATTGTCCGCAGCTTCTTGGAAGCAACTCGGCGGCGCGTTGTGCGCACGCCTAACTTCAGCTGCCGCCAGCCGACATAGTTTAGTGGCATTTTACGCACTCATTGAATAACATCTTGAGCTCATTTCTATCAGTCAGCAGTTGTTTTTATTCAATTATAATATTTATGCAAAATAAAACTTCGTTTTTGTTTTTGGGAGTTAAAAATTTTTATTCGTCACTGCGACGCGTTTCGGTACACAGTACCTTCATCTGGCAGATGATTCTGCCAGATGATGATTCTGCGCGTCGCAGTGACGAATACAAATTTTTAACTCCCAAAAACAAAAACGAAGTTTTATTTTGATTATTGTTATGGAGTTAAACAATGTAAATGCCTTTTCCATCAAATATTTATGCATTTCGCTTGTGTATTTTGATCGCGGTTCACTATTAGTGGACCCACAAAAGTGTCAACCAGCAACCAACATCGTAGCAACAAACATGGTCCTTCGAGCCGGATGCTTCAAGCAGTCCGCATCATCTTGAACATCTCGTTACCTTCGTTTCAACTCGACAACAACTGTTGACCATCAAGCAACCAAGAGTGAGCTCTCCATACCTTTCATCCTAATCTTCTAACTATTTTGCCTTTGTCTTGATTAACTGCATTAACAATTGAACTAGCCGAAAATATCGTTGCCAAACTTTGCGGCATCGCATGATTATTAGCTTCCGTTCCGCGATAAATTTGTTTCTCCTAGATACCATGGCGCTCTTGGTAACATGCAGATATTCACTACATGCGTGCTTGCATTTCTTTTGAAGCCGCATTAATTGTCCGAGGCCTTCCTTTTGTATGACAAATCCTGGAA
This sequence comes from Labidoglobus nevermanni, assembly GCA_025447835.1. Lineage (NCBI taxonomy): Eukaryota > Metazoa > Arthropoda > Insecta > Coleoptera > Staphylinidae > Labidoglobus > Labidoglobus nevermanni. The sequence goes on from JAOEHK010001514.1 coordinate 5,313, forward strand.
GCTGCTCTGTGCTTGGTATGACAGCCGCGATAGTGAAGCGGCTGGTTTCTCGAACTCGAGTACAACCGAGAGACAGGGTCATAAACCATCAAATTCCTCTACTTCACTTGCTAGTGATTCTGTTCTCTCGAGTCCCAGTAGCTCCAATCAATGCCCATTGTGCGGCTTGCAACATCTTCTGCGCGAAGGCCTGGAATTTGGTAAACTTGCGCCACATACTCAAATTAAATCCATGCAACGTTGTGCTAATTGCTTACGCTTTGACCATCATTTCGCGGGTAAACTTTATATCTCATGCTTTCGCCAAACGGCTTGGGTTATTCTTAAACAACACTAACATTAGCGTACGCGTCTTTGGCCTAACTACATCTTCGATCAAGCGCACTTGCATCGCGAAGCTTTGTGCTTTGAATTCAAATTTCTCTCTAGTGACCACCTATCTAACAGGTGCGTCTATTAATGCTAATGTGACTGCCGCAAGAGTGGGTACCTCCTTTATCTTTGTACTATCTAACATCAAACTTGCCGACCCTGGATTTTGGAAACTTGGTCTTATTGACGTGCTATTGGGCGCGAAACACTTCTACAATCTCTTGTATATTGGGAAAATTCCTTGGGTCGAGGTAAACCCACTCTTCGGAAAACCAAACTGGGTTGGCTCATTGGGTGGAAGGGCCGCGGGTGGTCCATATTCCACAGTTTCTTCTCATGTTGGCATCACCAAATTTTGGCAGGTCAAAGAGGTGCTTGACTATCCCGTCGCTGAGTTCGACCCTCTTGATCAGCATTTTTTGCGCCGTACTGACCGGAATGGAAGTGACTGTTCCGTTGTCGGGCTGCCGATAGCGGGTTACGAAGTCGTGGCTTACGTCGTCGACGTTGGCGGTCTTCTCCGTGCTACATTTTGGCGGTCGCCCAGGCCACCTGCAGCGCCATTATGGTCCTGGTGGTTTCTGGCGCTTCCGCAACTCCTTGGCCCGTCAGCCGGCCATGCGAGATCTTTGGAACATCTTATTGCGGGACGAAGTCGTGGCTTGCATCGTCGCCGTTGGCGGTCTTCTCCCTGCTACATTTTGGCGGTTGCCCAGGCCACCTGCAGCGCCATTATGGTCCTGGTGGTTTCTGGCGCTTCCGCAACTTCTTGGCCCGTCAGCCGGCCATGCGAGATCTTTGGAACATCTTATTGCGGGTTACGAAGTCGTGGCTTACGTCGTCGACGTTGGCGCTCTTCTCCCTGCTACATTTTGGCGGTAGCCCAGGCTACCTGCAGCGCCATTATGGTCCTGGGGTTACTGGCGCTTCCGCAACTCCTTGGCCCGTTAGCCGGCCATGCGAGATCTTTGGAACATTTTATTGCGGGACGAAGACGTGGCTTGCGTCATCGACGTTGGCGGTCTTCTCTCTGCAACATTTTGGCGGTTGCCCAGGCCACCTGCAGCGCCATTATGTTCCTGGTGGTTTCTGGCGCTTCCGCAACTCCTTGGCCCGTCAGCCGGCCATGCGAGATCTTTGGAACATCTTATTGCGGATTACGAAGTCGTGGCTTGCGTCGTCGACGTTGGCGGTCTTCTCCCTGCTACATTTTGGCGGTCGCCCAGGCCACCTGCAGCGCCATTATGGTCCTGGTGGTTTCTGGCGCTTCCGCAACTCCTTGGCCCGTCAGCCGGCCATGCGAGATCTTTGGAACATCTTATTGCGGATTACGAAGTCGTGGCTTGCGTCGTCGACGTTGGCGGTCTTCTCCCTGCTACATTTTGGCGGTCGCCCAGGCCACCTGCAGCGCCATTATGGTCCTGGTGGTTTCTGGCGCTTCCGCAACTCCTTGGTCCGTCAGCAGGCCATGCGAGATCTTTGGAACATCTTATTGCGGGACGAAGTCGTGGCTTGGGTCGTCGACGTTGGCGGTCTTCTCCCTACTATATCTTGGCGGTCGCCCAGGCCACCTGCAGCGCCATTATGGTCCTTGTGGTTTCTGGCGCTTCCGCAACTCCTTGGCCCGTCAGCCGGCCATGCGAGAAAAATTGAACATCTTCTTGCGGGTTTACGAAGCCGCTGCTTGCGTCGCCGACCTCAGCGATCTTCTGCTCGCCACATATCGCGGTTACCAAGGCCACCAGCCGCACCACTATGGTGAGGGTGGTCTTTGGCTCTTCCTCAAAAGTCTAGCACTGGCAAATGCGCCTGATTATTGGCCAACTGATCTTTGAATACTTTGTGATACTTGCCTCCAAACACCTAGCATTGCATTTTTTGTGGATTGTTCCGGTGTTATCGATATCACCAGATTCTCCAATCTATCTCCTCTCTTGGGCACGGTTTCTCATGTATTGTGTTTGATTCGTAAACTGCCGCAGCCCTGCTGAATACCGAAACTTGCCTTATTACTTGTTAAGCGCGAGCCCGCGCACCGATGCGCCGATCATGGGGCAGCCACCCGACTATCGTATTCAACCAGCACCGCCTTTTCGCCACACCGGTACTTATTATGCTGGACCCTTTACCATCGAAAACTATGCACAGTCGTTTGTGCAAAACTGTGGTGATTTATTTGCATGTCCACCAAGGCGTTACATATAAACTCGGTGATGCCCGCCTGAAGCGTGATATCGGAACTCCAATTTTAATCTTTGAAAACCTATATATTGCTAGTGCAGATCGATGTTATACTAACTCTACACCTTTCACTACTCCACCTTCTGATCCTAACCACCTTATTGTCGCTCACCCCTGCTCACTACTTGGTTGGCGCTCCTCTGACTGAGCTACCTGATGGGGACCTCACTAATACAGCTGTGTTGAGACTCACGATACAAGTTGATTCAGTTGATGACGCAGGTCTTTTGGCGGCTGTGGAGGACAACATCTGCACACCTTGCAGCAGAGCGTCAACTGTCCGCGTACCTCTGGCATCAAGGACGTCAAGCACGACCAGATGGTTCTGCGGATGGATGACAGCGCACACCCTCTGACGTGGAGATTGCGACGCATCGTCCAGTTCCGGGATTTGACGGTATCACCCGGGTCGTCGCGCTACGCACCAGTAGCGCGATCACAATCGAGCGGTACGGAAGATATGTCCGCTTCCTGTGGATGGTCGGCCCACCGCGGACTCCAACTCTTCGTGATTGTGTCCCCAAGACGATTTTCATTTGTTAATGTTTCATATGTTTGTTGAAAGGGAATTAATCCTTTCAAAGCCGCGGGTATGTTAAAGCCGCATCTTAGCATTTTTTATATATCCCATTCGTATGTGCGCCGCTTCGTCGGCATCTAGCTGTGTGCGTGCGGCGACGCTGTAAACCAAAAGCCGCATTGTCCGCAGCTTCTTGGAAGCAACTCGGCGGCGCGTTGTGCGCACGCCTAACTTCAGCTGTCGCCAGCCGACTTAGTTTAGGCGCATTTTACGCACTCATTGAATAACATCTTGAGCACATTTCTATCAGTCAACAGTTGTTTTTATTCAATTATAATATTTATGCATTTCGCTTGTTTATTTTGATCGCGGTTCACTATTAGTGGACCCACAAAAGTGTATCAACCAGCAACCAACATCGTAGCAACAAACAAAATCTTTTACGACTGTTATCGGTAAGATTATACATTGATATTGCAAACAGAATGTATTACACCTCTAAGACCTGACTCAGAGCAGTTTCAATAGTTTCCGGTGATCTTGCTCGAATAACGGAACCTATTGGTTCCTTTAAACCACTCAGGAATGCCTTTAGGGTTAAGTCATCATATAGATCTGTCTTTATTCCAATCTCATGAACATTTACTCTCTTCACAGTCATCTGATTAAGCAGGAGACTGCGCATATCTAGACATCGAGAGCCGAACTCGTGCGGACTCTCATTATTTTGTTATAATAACATGAGATCTCGCAATAATGAATTCTCGTCACGTTGATCCGCAAAGTTCTGTGTTAACATATTTCGCAGATCGGTCCAACTACTTATATTTCGCGCCCATACAACTGTTTTTGCGGTCCCTTTGAGTTTATTCTTAATTGAAGTTAATAACAACACATAAAGAGAACTCCACTGGATTAATATTAGCTCACAGGCTTGAATGAAGTCAGAGACCAAGCCAGGAGTTCTATCGAACTCTGGTATAGCCTGCAGATATATTGGGTTAAATTCTGTCTCCGCCTTCGCCATTTTTCGCTCGATACTATCAAATAGACTTATACGCTTCAAGCTTTCGAGAAAACGATTGTCACTAACTTGCGATTGCTCATTTACATCTAGCCCTTCTGGACTCGATATTGTTAACTCTTCTTCACTTTCCAAAGAATCAACTTGTTCTCGATAACTCCACATATATTGAAAATAGACTCACAGTAGAATACAAAGTTTCATCTTGTAGAATTGCAGGTGGTTTGCAGGTGGTCCTGCAGGTGGTCCTGCAGCTCCTCAGAAGTTTCGGCGATGATGATGTCCGGTTTCCTTCCAACGCTGGCAGGTTGTCCTATCTGCTGGGCGATGCTGTGCCGACCTTGATTTGACGTTCCCTGTTGCTCGAATGTCTCACGTTGAGTGCCCCAGGAGTTGCTGCAATCCGTGCGACTGCGCCAGTTATCTACTTACACAGCAGAAGTTGGAAAAACTCTGTGTGGTGTGTAGTGGTTTTGAAGCCTGTCTAAACACAATAAATGTGTCACTGTCTGCGTTGTTTGTTCGTAAGGAATGTCCAGGGGATGAAGTAATGCAACTTGTTTATTTTCCAATCACTTTTATTCGAACTGTACAACTATCTTCGCGACTGAACAATTTCGGCTCACGAACTGGCTTGGTTGGACTTCAGCTGACCCACAGACTTGAACAGACTTAGCGATACGTCCTAACTATGTGTTATTTATACTTAATTATTGCTGATCTTGCAATCTACTCTCTATTGTTCTCACCAATTACGCAGCAATTAGTTATTGTTCTGAAATGCGTCGTAACTAGGAAGTGCGTTTTAAGACGCCTTATCAGTGTTGAATGTGCACTCTTGTCATTTGCGCGCTAATCCCATTGATTCGATGAATCGAGCTATTCATGGTGCTTGATGACATTCATTTCCTTAACTCAGGCAATGAAAGTACCGACTCGGTCACCAAGCCACGTCAACTTTTCGTTGTTTGTTAGATATGACGCATCGCAAGTGACGCGTACTTAAGCAATTTACAGCAATCTCTAACGCTCATGGCTGAATAGGAGACTGCGTGCCTTTATGAGCCCGACTAGGCTATAGATCAATCGATTTTTGGAAGTTAAGAAATTTTTGGTCCAGTATGTAGTTAAAGATTAAATGAAGTTGTCTTAGACCCAAATTAGACAACAAAAAATTGACTTGGATTGCTGGGAGTCGAACCCAGTGCAGCGCCTATCGCGGGCAATGCAAGTACCGACTCGGCCACCAAGCCACCCCAACTTTTCGTTGTATGTTAGAGATGACGCATCGCAACTGACGCGTACTTAAGCAATTTACAGCAATCTCAAACGCGCATGGCTGATTAGAAGACTGCGTGCCTTTATGAGTCCGACTAGGCAATAGATCAATCGATTTTTGGAAGTTAAGAAATTATTGGGCCAGAATGTAGTTAAAGATTAAATGAAGTTGCCTTAGACCCAATGTCATAGATCCGCTGCACTGGCTTCGACTCTCTGCAATCCAAGTCAATTTTTCGTTGTCTAATTTGGGTCTAAGACAACTTCATTTAATCTTTAACTACATTCTGGCGCAAAAATTTCTTAACTTCCAAAAATCGATTAAAATTAATATGGTTAATAACCTCCTTGTTCGAGCAGTATCAGATAAAGTGAGTAACTGTGTAATTTGTGTTTCTTCCTGCAAAGTCGACGCAGACTGAGGTAGGAAGACGTCTTATGGTGCTGGCCAACGGTGCAGCCCTACAGACGCCTCAGGGACACAGCAAGTTTTGTTTTTTACTTCCTGCACGCAGACTAACCTACAACAGCAACCGCGTGGCGGTTGCTCTCGGTTGTAGGAAGACCCCTGGAGGATGTTGGATACCGGCACCTCCACTACTGCACCCTCATTTCCAACTCCGGAGGGCGCAGAGAGGAAGACGACTGCGAGCGGCAAGTAACCGCAACCTCGCAATAATTACCGCTCGCACAATCAAGCTTGCCGAGGAGGAAGCCTCAAAGATTAAGCTTGAGCTTACGAGGCAACTATGGGAAGCCTTGGATAACAATTCTGAGGCACCCGGGTTCAGCAGTTGGAACTTCACGGGTGAATTGATCCACATTACCAGCAGAGACGAGAGCTCTGCTGAATGGCTTCACGAGGCCCTGAAGAGGATCCCCTGCAATAATACAGGGAAATTCCGGGTCATACAAGCCGGCTCGCTGCCGAAGCTGTGGAAAGCCCGTATCTGGTTTCCTTATGCTCTGGAGGAGGAATGTAGTCACATTCAAACTAGGCTGGCTGCTCAGAACAAGCAGCCTAGTATTACAAAGTGGTTCGTCCTCCACCAGGAGATTAAGGACGATGGTGTCGTAATGGTCTTCTGACTGCCCAAAGAGGAGGCAATCCAACTCAAAGAGTCGGATGGCAAACTCTATTTTAATCTTTCGACCGTCAAGGCGAGATTGCAGAACCTGGAGGAGCACACCTCAAGTGAGGAAGTGCCGGACCAGACCAAGGAGTGCACCTCCAAGGAGGCCGCACCAACCCCTGGCACCACCTCTGTCAGCGATGGCTGCTGAAGTGGTACAGATTAACCTGCACCACTCTAAGGAGGCGACGGCTCTTCTTAGTCGCTTCCTTAGAGTTACGCAGAAAAGAATTGCCCTGGTCCAGGAACCCTGGGTCGTAAAGTCTCAGGTCCGCGGACTGTGCGACAGCTCCTCCACCGTCTTCTATGGGGGAGCCTCACTCAGGCCGAGAACCTGTATTTACCTTACAAAATCGGTTCCAGATTCGAAGGTGGATGCCCTAACTAATGAGGATATGTCCGTAGTGAAGATAAGGACACCAACAGGGGAGGAGCTTCTTCTGGTGTGTCTTTATCTCTTTTACGGCGTACAGTACCTTCCTCCAACGAAGCAAATGCGATCTTTGGCCAACTACTTGTCCATCAACAAGTTACAGGCCATTATAAGCTGCGACGCCAACGCCCACCATGAAGTTTGGGGCAGCACCGACACTAACAGTCGAGGTGAAGCCCTGCTGAACTTCATTGGGTCTGCTGGGTTGGAAATTTTAAACAAAGGTAGTATGCCCACCTTTGTCAACAAACTGCGGCAGGAGGTTATAGACTTAACCCTTGCAACACCGAGAGCTGCCGTCCTGACTACAGACTGGCATGTCTCCACTGAACTATCGATGTCGGATCATCGATGGATCCGCTTTAAGATCATGGCTGATGTACAAAAGCCAAAACCCTTCCGGAACCCCTGGAAAACAAATTGGGACACATTCGATAGCCTTCTCCAAAAGGCTTTCGAAGGAAGTTCCGACCGCGGGGAGATCCAAAGTGAAATGGAGCTGAACTCCAGGGTCGAGGAACTTTCCGGTACCCTAGTGAGGTGCTACGAGAGCGCATGACAGAAGAAATAACGTCCCTAAGACGTATAACTCGCAATGCTTTTAACAAGGCTGCGAAAAGTAGATTGCTTCACGACTGAGAGATTTATAAGAATCACCAACGTGCACTGAAATACGTGATCCGCAGGCAGAAACGCACTGCGTGGCGTGACTACCGTGGAGCGATAGAAGCCTACTCGGATGCGTCCAAGCTTGAGAGAGTGCTGGCGAAGAGTGCTCCCCGGGAGATAGGCAGCCTGAAAAAGGCAGACGGGTCGTTCACCCTGACTGCCGCAGAGGCTGCCGAAATTCTTATGGACACACACTTCCCTGGCAACTCGGAGCACACATCCGAACGCACGTCGCGCAATATGCATATATCATACTCCTAGAAAGCCATAGCCTGTTATACTCCCCAACATATCAGATGGATAACCTCCAATCTCTCTCCCTTCAAAGCGCCTGGAGTGGATGGAGTATTCCCTGCACTCCTAAAGCGAGGGCTCGAGGTGATAATGCGAGAGCTTATATGCATTATAACTGCGTCGATGTCGGCAGCAATTATCCCACGTCAGTGGTCAATAATAAGGGTGATATTTATTCCCAAACACGGTAAGGCTGACTACACGGACCCTAAATCTTTTAGACCTATCAGCCTTACCTCTACCATTCTAAAACTTGCGGAATGCCTCTGCTTGCGTGAGATGCGAGGCACATCGCTTCGTGCGAGCTCCCTCAGCATCTCACAAGACGCATTTAGGCAGAGCCTCTCAACGGAGTCGGCCCTAAACGAGGTCGTTAGCAGGACAGAAGACAGCATACACTGCAAGGAGTTTGCCCTTGGAGTTTTCTTTGACATCGAAGGTGCCTTTGACAAAGCCACCTTCGACAGTATTCGTCGCGGTTTGATCCGATATAAGGTCCACAATACGTTGAGTATGTGGATCCTGAATATGCTCCATCACAGAGAGATGAGATCAGAAGTGCAAGGGGACTCTGTCCTCAAAATAGCCACAAAAGGCTGCCCACAGGGATGCGTCCTCTCCCCCATGCTATGGAACCTGGTTGTGGATGACCTCCTATGTGAGCTGAACTCGGCTGGCCTATGGACCCTCGGGTATGCTGACGATCTTGTCAACATTATCCGAGGGAAACATGTCAGTCGTTTGCGACCTAATGCAAATGGCTCTGAGACAGATAGAAAGGTGGTGCCTGAACAACGACCTTGTTGTCAATCCCCAAAAAACAAAACTGATCTTGTTTACGAGAAATCATAAGCTTACAGCTATGTCTTTGCCCGTTCTTTTCGGCATACCACTGCAACTCACGAATGAAACCAAGTTTCTTGGTATCACCCTCGACTGCAAACTCTCGTGGAACACCCACGTTACGAACATCTGCACAAAGATAACCAGGATACTATGGCAGTGTAAACAGATCATTGGGAAGACCTGGGAGTTCAACCCCAGAGTCGCCCTCTGGTTGTACACCACCATAGTCAGACCGGCCGTAACATATGGCGCGATCGCCTGGTGGGACAAAGCGCTCCAAAAGTCAGCGATGACCAAACTCGGCAAGATCCAGCGGCTGGCATGTCTGCTAGCCAATGGCGCAATGTCCACAACCCCAACTGACGCGTTACTACTGCTGCCGCCGCTTGACCTAGTGATCCAACAGGCGGCGGCTGGCGCATTTGCCAGGTTAAAGGTAACTGCTCCGAGAGGCCTTCAGATGAGGAGTAGCAGGCTCACTGTCTTGGGCAAGACAGTTCCCCTGCCCCTGGATCGAATAGTCCTGGAGTTTCTCTCAGAGCCTCAGTACGACATGCATGCACAGCAAAGAACTCCGGCCCCAAACGCGGGGCTGTGTGTCTTCACCGTTGGCTCAAAATCCCTTCTCGGTGCAGGAGCTGGGATTTTCTGTCCACAGCTTAGTATCGCATTGGCTGTACCACTACACCCGCTGAATACGGTACTTCAAGCTGAACTAACTGCCATCAATGAGGCAGTAAAAATCCTTCTACTGAAGAAGGTAACCAACCAGGATGTTATCATCATGAGTGACAGCAGATCGGCTATTCGTGCTTTGAATCACTGTACCACAAACTCGAGCCTGGTACTTGAGACAACATTGAATCTCAATTGCCTTGCTAACACAAACCGGACTCTGATCCACTGTGTCAGAGGTCATGGTGAGTGCGCGGGCAATTTGAGAGCGGACGCTCTAGCTAAGGAAGCGTCGAAAGGTGACGCAACCAACCCAACACACGTGGGACTGAGTGTCGCGTCCCTTAAAACCCACCTTAACAAACGCACTGCCATGCTGCACAAAAAGAGATGGGAAGCTTCGACTAGCCTCCTGGCTAGGGCGACAAACTACCCACTCAGCCGGAAGAGAGCTAACATTCTCATTAACCTAGGTCGGCAACAACTTCGGACCATAATAGGACTTTACACAGGTCACTGCCAACTGAAGAAACATCTCAGCAAAATCGGCCTTGCAACCGATGCTCGTTCCGAGGATGCCTGAGTGAGGAGGAGTCGTCCTACCACGTTTTGTGTGATTGTATGGCTATGACCCATGTCAGAGTGGAAGTCTTTGACACGAAGAAGCTGACAATGAGGCAGATCTTGTCCTACCCCCCGGGAAAAACTGTTAGAGTTCAACAATGTACGCAACAAAATGGCAACATTGTATCATTGCCAAGCACGCGTCATTCTCTTAAGCGCTGTCTAAGCAAAAGCATGTTAGCAGATTACTTGTATTCGTGTCCAACAAATTAATAAACGTTCAACGATTGAATTCTACATGGTAGCAGAGCGTGGTTGTTTTTGATCGTTTACAGTTTGTTGAAGAAGCTAAGAGAATCCGAGTATCGGTCAGCATTAGCTAGTTTTTGTTTTTG
>JAOEHK010001525.1:0-15754 GCA_025447835.1 Labidoglobus nevermanni
GCAATTGTTATAATATTCAACATTCTAACATTTCTTCAATAAAAATCCGGCAACACTGTAAATGTGCTAGAACGTTACCATTGGTAAGCAAGGAATCAATCAAATTTCATCAAATACAAGTATTGTGCAATCCTGCATGTATTTATTTATTCAAACTATCTATATTTCTTAATAATCATTATTATAACGAGTAGAATTGTAATATTATCAGTTATTAAGCACGTTACTTAAATAATTAGTATAATTGCAAACTCTAACAAATCCTTAACTTTCTCTTTCACATTTCTCCATTGCGAAGTAAGTTCCTGGTGCAACTTTAAATAAACAACGGAATGCAATATATTACAATAGAATTAACAATTAAGAAACGCGTCTTCCTTCCTTCAACGAATTGTGATCAAAGCTACAATAGATAGAGATTTCGGCCTTTATCGAAAGCGATAAATGTGAGCAAAAAAAGTGCGAACCCGTTTGAACGCCATTTGCAATTAATTCCGATTGTGGCTGAGTGCAATCGCGTCTAGTTTACGATCTGCCTTCAGTTGAACATTCAAGTCACACGATCTCGCAATGCTAAAGCATCCCACGTTCGAAATGTCTTCATAGCTTGCAATCTACGCTCTCAATTCTTTCATCAATTGCCCATTAATCTTAGAGACAACGTGCGCACAATTTAATGCGATGGAATGCACACTGCAATTGCAAACTGTACACCACTTTGACCTTCGGCCATTGAGATTGCCTCGCAATTGAAATTCGATTTCGATCGTTTTACCATGCCCCCAAGAAGTGTGGGCTGATAATGAGATAATCAGTTGAGTGTATTGTGCAAACGACGGCCATTGAACGCACGAGATAGTGTCTAATTAAATTCTTATGCATATTTCATGAAGAGAAAATGTAGGAAACTATACAATCGGTTGCAAGTGCAACTAAACGGTTTCATACGATTTATGCGCATACTGATTGCGTTAGTACAGTTAGACGATGTAAGAATATGAAATTATAAGCTAATTAGCCTCTGTTAAATTGTCGCTCGGCTGCTGTCATAACCATACAAAGAAAAGTCTAACTATCGCTGTTATTCATAACAACTTTTGAAGCTTTTATTCTTCTTCGTTTCTTTTATGCTCGCCTTGGTTTCAAATTTCAGGAAATCGTAACGGAAACGTCAAATCAACTCGTTGTTTTATTTTCTCCAATTGCAATTGATTTTTAATTTAGATTATTTATGGCAAGTTAATAGTCAGTTTGCTTCCACTTTATTGCCCATTTCTATTCAGAATTGCTAATGTAATAATTCATTTGCACCTTCGTAGCGGTATTTGATTCAATATGTTGGAAAAAAATGAGAAAATAAGTGATGTCAACATCCAGGAAGATGTGTTGCGAAGTGCAAGAAAAGCAAAAGAATGATTTCTCCATTTAATCTGTTTAATAGTGATAAGAATTACAATAAGAAATGTTGAAATTACTTTAAATATTGACTCAGAATTGGCCTCAAGAAGAATTTCAAATTGCAACTATTTGTTAAATTAAACGCTCTTCAGTTCTTCGCATTCTCTTCGGTGAGGTATTTTGTAGCAAAAAGAAACGAAAGTTACGAGAATTCACCATTCTCGCTCCTAAAAACGTCGTGATTTATTTTTCGTCAACTTTGGTCTTTCCTGCAGCGTTATCTCTTCGCTGGGCATCTTATCACTACTTGCAGATGTGTTTGCACATTTTCTGCAAGCCGTCGTTTCATTTCTGCGCATTCCAATGCAGTGGTCTTTCCTTTTTCGAAAAATGTGTAATGACACGAAATGCAGATGTGCCACTCAGCGAAACAAGTCACGTAAGTTCTTCTGTTATTCATTACGAAGTTACTGCACTCAGATGAAGAGAAGAGACAAGAGAGAGTTGCTTTCTGGTCATTTATTTATTCATTTATTTGTTTATCAAATGGCAAAGTTGTTGCACATTTCGGATTCATTTAATTTAGCGCAAAAATCGAATGAAAATAAAACAAAGAGCATTTACACAAATTGAAAATTCTTTGGCATAATAAGATATCGCAATTGAGATGCCATTTCAAATGCTTGCGTTTTGAAATTGCATAACATCTGTTGCTCGTTTCTAATTACACTGCACAATTTACCGTTTTCTATAATCGCATGTATGCAACTATTAAAAATTTATCAATTATTCATTGTCATACGATTGTCTACTTTCAATTAATTATCATAAACCATCGATTTCTGTAACCCACGCACGTGACTTTGCAATGTGAGTATTAACAATGCCGTTTTCTATTGAAAATCAATTTCCTGAAGTTGCGCGCAATTAAATGCATTTTTCATAAATGCAATCACATCTATGGCAATATAAATATCATATGTAACACTCTCCTGCAGTTTTTATTCAAATATATGCCTACAGTTAATTGCAAATCAATATTGAACGTACTTGAAAATCACAATTACGTTATGCCGGCTATAAACTTATGCTCAATATCACGAGTCTTTGTCTTTGCCTAGGTCGCCAGTTGATTGATGATCAAATTTATGAATCACTTTTAATTTCCAATTAAAAACACCACGTGCAAAGGTAAAAAATCCAAGCTAATATTTATGGGATTAACACCATTGTACACACTTCATAAGATTTCCCAAACCTCTTTGTTCGCCGGCAAACAACGTGAAATTATCCGAGTCTGATATTAACAATCGGTCGGCATTACTTTTAATTGTGCAATCCAATTTGACCTTCTCTCTCTATGTAAATTATAAGCTGAAACAAATTGCAAAGGATAATTCCTGGTTGCTTAAATGACAAGCCACATCCTCCATGAACTTTCATTTTCATGGCTTATCGTTCATGCTAACAATTAAAGCAGCAACTTTATTCTCCGACCTTGCTACTTCAACATCAATAACAAACAGAAAAGTGTACAGAAATTTGCAATATTTGAATAGTGATGAATCTGCTAAATATTTATGTAATTAACTACACCAATGTTCACTTGCTATAATATAGCAAATTGACCTTGATAATCGCCACTGACACAGATACATTTCGATTTGTTGATGCGAACGCTCCAACTATGTTTATTATTCGATCATGTTTAGCTGCAGGCCTACTAAGGTCACAGGTCGATGATGGATGCGCAACAATTTGCAAAAACAAGAAAGCTTACATTTAACTTGTGTATTATTTTGTTCAGACTCCTAGGTGTCTTCGTCCCTGAATTGGTATTGCAATCCGTAGTGTCCACACGCTTCTTGCACAATTTGTTTCCCATTGCGATGTGGATGCTGGAGGAGCAAAGCACTGCACAAGATTGTCTGAAATGACGTAAATCAGCGCTGTGGCGGCGCGTGGCCTACTGAAATGTCAACTTTTCCACACCGAAAAGAGTTTCCAAGAAAAGCGCGGTTTGTTTGATGCGTGGGTAACGTTGGCAACTTGAGCGCATTCGCACGATTTCTTCGCGCACGAAGCGCGTTCTTCTAATCGCAGTTGATGAGTGCCTTCAAGCGCACTTTTGATCAACATTCGCGGCTTAAGCAGCAACCATCTACTACTGCTGGCGCATTGCGATCACTTGCTGCAATGAAATCATGCTCACACTCGCCGTACCAACTTTGGAACGTGCTCACCTCGACTCGGAGCCACCATCCATCCAGTCAATGATAGGAAACGTATAATTACACTCGATTACAGTCACACCTTGACTAATTTGGATCACCGCAGCAAATTGCGGCTTGCTCTCTGATCCACTCAATTGCCCACTTCAAAATGGATCAATTGAGATGTCTAGTTCGCTACACGCGATTGGTTCAAGCCGGAAGTCTTTTGGTACTCGCTGTATTGCAGTTAAAACTGCGGGAAACTTCTAGCATGTACGAATGACGCTGTTATCTGATGAAAATCTTCCAGTTTGCCAATGCTGGTGAACTCTCTGAATCGGTGACATGCAGCCACTAGATTTTTATCAATGCAAACAGGTTGTAGGCGAATGGGCACCATCATGGTTGTCCTCGACGTGACTTTCCAGTTCTTGCTTTCGCAGATACTGCAACTCACTGCTTGCATCTATAAATCTTCTCTTCCACAGATATTTATGATGTCAGAACTTTTGGATTGGTTGTAAAACCGCATTTTGTTTATTTGCCATTGTTTTTGCCAGCCGAAGAAATCAAGGTGGACATTGCCAGGGAATAAAATAGCTTTGTTGCTGGGCATTTATTGCATGGAGGCCTGAACCAGGTGCCAAGGAAGGCCAAGGAACTCATAGATGCATGGATGTCTATAATTCGAGAAGGGATACAATGGGCAGACCACTTTAGAAATGCATCATGACTCTGCTGGGTACAATACAATTGTGGGCTGCACTTAAAATGACACAAGCGAACCCTGGGCCCAGAAACGACCCCAATCTCGCGAGCCGGACTAGGAAATTTCGCAGATTTGTCTGTTGTGCCATCTTCAATTGTTTTCTGTCTGAAAACTCAACTGGGGCCATCCTAAGCCGGATATCAAGTGAACGGAGAAGCAACAAGCCCAGAGAAAACCTGGGTGTTCATCACCACATACATGAATCCCTCCTGCATGGACTCTGGCTATTCCTGTCCTTGTTCGTTGCGCAAAAATGCTCATTGAGGGCCTTGACTTGATCTAGAGACCCCACCTTGGGGGTGTAATACCACATATCTTTGATTTATAACGAATTATGTATTCGTTATTATTCGTTATTTGCATGTAGTGTTGCTTGTCACTTGCTAGCTTCTGCTTTATTTCGCAATAATTGCATTTTATTTCCACGTGTTGGGTGCGTGACCTGGTTTCACATCCGATTCATATTCTTGTGTGCATTTCAAAGTGCCTACATTATTTTCATTCGCAAGATCCGCTTCACTATTTGCAATTATTTGCGAGTGTCATCATATTCGCTTTAATTATACCATTCTGCATTGTGCAATTAGTTTTGCATTTTATTCTCTATAATATTTCATTTTAGCATGCGTACAAAGTTGATGAATGTGCAACATGATCCATCATTAAATATTGACGCAAATATCTGTAGTATTAAATTGGAATTTAATACTGAATCAATTAATCATTGATTTACCACAAAATGTTTACAAACTGGCATTTTCCATACTGAACTTCATTTGTTTGTAAATTTACATGTGAAGATGCCAGCAGTTTCTTCTTGGACGCCGTAAGCCAATACATTAGAAATCATGCTTGGAACGAATCCTCGAATGATAACAAAAAATTGAACAGTCTACTGTATAGAAAGTTTCTCTGACTTACATGTTCACGCAGTTTTATTGCATTTATTCAAATGTAGCTATTCCTCACAAGTCTCAATTGAATTTGAACTGAATTCTGAACGTGTGGGCGATTTGGATCAATCCGGGCACTTTAGAATTTGGAAAGATTTTCCAGATCATTGGCAAGCCCGATTTACCATATTTCAGAACAGTCAATAAGAAATTGTCAACGTTTATTAATTTTAACATTTCGAGTATCGAGTATATATTATCGAGAATCGCTTCGCTTAACGTGACGATTTCCTCCGCCATTATTACTCCTAATGAACCTAATTTATAAACTAAGCATTGGTAACATAAACATCTTGCGAATACGAATTAATAATTAACGTGTAATTTCACATAATTGGAGGCGTCAACAAGTTGTCGCATACATATTCAATGAACTAAAGACTCTCTATCTAAACATTTAATGATATTATTAGTATCATGTTGAACCACAATATATTTCTGCAATTATGTTATAGAAATTAAGCCCTTTTAGAGTTTCTTTTACCAACAAATATGGGCCAAAATATCTAATTTTCATCATTTAGCTCTTTTGCCTCTCTAAAATACGAAACTATTTTAATAAATATTGTATAATAGCTTACCTTGCGCTTTAGCTTCTTGAAATAATCCATATGTGGCGGTTTTGAATAAAATGCAATTTGTTTAGCACAATAATATAAATGTTGCAGAGTTGTGTGGCTGCCAAGTTACTAACAAACTGCTAACTATATTCGCAAATATTGGAAGCGTTTAGAATCGCAGGTATCCATAAATGTACGTAAAAGTGCATCGAAAGCACGAACTATGAGCAATGATATTCCATATGCACACTGCTTGACTTCTACAAGTTTACTGAAGCTTGTTCATAGTAATGTGGAATTTGTGATGTCATCTTTATATTTGGAATGTTTTAATATTTGAATATTGAACAATTTGAAGAATTGCGCTCCACTGCACGCGATCAGAAAACTTGGTTTCAGTTTCGTTTGTTTTCAGTTTGGTTTCGTGTCGTTTTACGATAAACACTATTGCAAGTGGATCAATTCTCTATAAATCGCAGTGGAGTTTTGCTTGAATATCCAAGCACTGTAGCATTTGCTTTTATTCATCATTATTTTCCTATTATTGATTCACAACGAAAGATTAAACCGAAGAGAAGTAAATCTATTTCTTACATTTACAATTTAGTAAAATGTGACAATATTGAAAGTGTTGCAGTTTTGGAGCAGTGCTTGTTTGTCACTTTTTTCAAATAATATCCTGTGACCGTTATTGGAAAAATATCCCTATATTTATTCATTGAATATCAAGTGGGATGTTCTCGTGGCTTCAATTTCCCTTAGATATTGCCAACTTCTGCGCCTGTTCTTTAATATGTCGTTGCCATGAGACGCATTTTAGTTATGTTTACCCCTAACCCGAACTATGAAATGCTGTAAATCTCTCTAGTGAAGAAGAATTAGAAATAAAATCACTTGAAAACTGTTTTAAGTTCAACAAATAATCAATATTTGCAATTCTAGAGCAGCATTTCGTTCGTTCATAAAATTGTTTTAGTTTTCCTACCTCCCAATGGATATTTGCACTTAAAATATTTTCTCCTAACATTTGCTTGTAAACGAATAGAGCAAGTTGATGATTAATTGCCAATAAATGCTTTAAAAAATATTGTATACGGAAATATTAGAATTTGTAATTAAGAATCGTATATGAATATATGCAACTGGTGACGCTCGGTATTAATGAATTTTCTAACGCAAGCAATTAAATTAGGCGAGCGATTAAATTAGGCGAAACAATTTGGCAAATCAGTAATACATGATTAATTAATATGTAAATGCGAAAATTGCTGTAATTTTGCAGTTCCAGCATACTTCACAAGTTTAATCACCCGCGTCTGCTCGATTCCCCATTCAAGCATTTCCGAGAGCATTAAATTCCAATTTTCCTTCATACTAGTACTAACTTCCATATATTGATTGATTGTGTGAATTTAGGGCGGTTAGCGAATTTGCAGTTTAAACGAAACTACGCCGCGTGGTTTGCCTACAATACAAGTCTGTTGCTGCAATAATCAATTTGCGGCATTCAACAAGACGTTGAATGCTTCATGCAGATGAGATTAGTACGCAACGGATTCCAATAGATTAGAAGATTATATTGCATCCACTTCAGATGCGTATGATTTATGCATTTATAAAGTTTGTGCATGAAAGCGTTCGAGCTTAATCTTTTTGACTTGAATAGATTTTACGAAGAGACTAAGAAGTTATGATAACAGGCAAGTACCGAAAGATCGCGTCTCTGGACTTCAGAGTCCAAAGAAGGGTGCAAAGAAGATATTTAATAATAATGATCGATATGAAAAGGCAATAATTATGTGCTTCACATATATCAAATGATTTTAATTTATTCAGCGCAACTATTCAAAACTTGCGAATTTTATCACTCGAAATGTAACAATGACTTGCATTTGGAAAGGGTCTAGTTGGGGAAATTTATGAGTTTTCGATAAGATTGATATTAATAGACATATGTCTAGTTGAAAAATGCACTTTTTGCACCTGTCATTTATACTACAATGCAAAATCCAAAGTATGCACATTCCGTATGGATTATATATAAGCCATCAAAGGCAGTTTGCCAATCTATAAAGTGGCCTGAGGTGTTATCATGGTAGGCACAATTTTAAATTAAAATTCACCTAAACTCTTCAGTGCTCTTGTTTGCAGAAATTCCTTCTTGCGTTCTTCGTTGTTGGAGTTGCAGTTGTATTATGTGCACCGCCTTCAACAAAATCATCCGATCAACATGTTGCTTCTAGAAGTATCTTCGATGAACTTGTTTCTCAGTCGAAGTATTTTTTCAATACTCACCTCTCCAAATTCATACGGTGGTATCAAAATTACCTGCAACATATTCTCGCAACGTCAAATAATGCTAATGAGCATCAAGTGATAATCAAATTAAATGATTATTTGAATAATTTACTCAACACATTGAGGACAAAACTACAGTAAATGACTAAGAGGCAAAGCATAAATAAGTTTATGAAATGAATATGAATAAATATTGAACGAACATGAACGATCAATGTTGATTCATTTACTTAATCTTCTTAAATTAGTTACAACTTATACGAAGATACCGCAATTGACATAAAGGTAAGGACAGAGTCAGAGTTGGTGTACACCAATGTGTTGGGTTCAATCCCCAGCCAAGGAAAAATTATTCCTGTGTATTATAAGATCATACAAAATCTTAGAATATCGTATATGGGTTCGGCTAAGCAACCATCAAAAAAATTCGCTCATAAAATTGGAAATAGGATAAATAGAAGAAGAAATTTCCTCAGGGTCTCTACTGAAAGTGCGATTTATAGAAAGACGTAATTGCGTGCGAATGATAACAAAGATGCGAAAATAGAAAACTAAACCATAACATATCCAGTGTAGGAAGGAAGTCTTCCGCTACTCTTCGAGTGCGCTTCAACCAACCATCCAAGTCTAGCAAGTCTCACTTTCCGGACGTCTTGAGGAGATTGCAACGCGTATAAAAATGCGGAATTGCCGTTTCCGCGTCAGTCGCGTTGCGAGTTGATGTGCGTTAAATGATTTCGAGAGTACATGGTTCTGTAATCGAAGTTCTTTGCCATGGGCCTGCCAACCTTCCTCTCGTCCATCCTAATCACAATCGCCGTGCACCCCAACGTCTACCTCGAATGCACTTCGCGACTGTTTAACCCATTGAACTACTTGTCCCAATTGCCTTCGCTATCTCTGCCGTACGTCAACAAGATTCCGATACCGCATTTGCCGGCAGGCATGATCAAACCGACGCCAGTCGCGACCACAAAGGTGATAAGCGTCATCACCACGTTCGTCGTCCAAAACCCGGTGTGCATTCACAGCACCGGCAAGAAGAAGCCCCCGTGTAAGGTGCACATCAGTCTCAACCAGCAGCATTCCGATGAGCAGATTGTTACCAAGGCGAGGACAGCGAAGATCAAAGCTGACCGAGAAGCGGAGGGTCTGAACTCTCTGGACCAGGAGTTGGGCAAAGTACGCAACTCGACGTTGATTCCGTTGATTGAGAGCAGCGAAGAGGGCGAAGGAGGTCAGAATCAACGGTGGACAAAATCGCGCAACGTGCGCAGCGTGGACGGCGAGACTCCTCGCCTTGCTATGGCTGAGGAGCTGAAGGATTTACTCATCGAGGATCGACTTGATAAATTGGAGGACGTGCTGCCTCATTACACTCGCTTGCGAGCGTACCAGACGTCCACGATCACCGTCACGAGAACGCGGATGAACCGCATGACCACCGCCACGCTAATGGTCAAGAATTGCGTGCCGGATGGCATCGATTTCTGCAAGAAGCGAGCCAACGCCAGCAAGGGCCAGAAGCAGAAGAAGCGCAAGTCGAAGGTCGCCATCGAGCAGAGCCCCACGCTGCCGCATTACTCACCGTACTATTACGGGAAATGACCCTCAACTTTCAATCTCTTTCCCGATTATCTATTATGAGATGTATTTTTATTAAATTGTTATTTAATTCGCAATCTGTGCTTTTATTTATGTATATTTTCATTAAATGTTGATCATCTATGCAACTGCTGCAACTTGTGTGTCCATTTGTCGATTTCTCCTATTAATTGCAATCTGAGTGCAAATTTGAGCACCAATTGACGATTAGTAATGGGAATGAGTCACTCAATGATGAATACCGTTTTAATTAGGTTTTGCAGAGGAAAATTGAGACATGCTGCAATTCAGAGTTTGATTATGTTTTTTAATTAGATGTGGATCATTGTACAAGGGATTTGAATGATCAAGATCTGTCTCTTCTTTGCTTAGACAGTTGCCTAATATTAGCACACTTTACTAAGCTGGTACATGAAGAAATTAGGGCATAAACTACTGGCAACTGCGAATCATGAATGTCACTGTTGACAAAGTCACATTTCGGCTCTAAACACTTTCATTTTGCATTCATTTTGATATTGTTTTATTGTTTGGAGCGTGAGAAAACGGAATCAAAGAAATGAAGGAAAAGCTACAATCGTATGAAGACGCTTTATTTTCATTTGCATGGCGTGCATAGTGAAGAATTGGGCCAAACGTGCGCCATATCAACTTCCATGGGAATTGTTCATCGAATTCATCTTCATTTTATCACCTTCTGCGATATGAAACTAGACAGCTCAACTACGAGTTTAACATCGTAATGAATGTCATTGCAGCTGGGTACAAAATGCTTTCAACAATATTACATTTAATATTATTAAATTACTACCCTTTGATGCAAAATATGTTAAAATTTAAATATAACAAGCAACCACTTTTTTACATTTTAATATTGTTATCGCAATGTTTTGATAAATCGATATTTGTAGTCGATTAAAAGTTTAATTTATTGTATACGAAACAAAGGATAAATCACGTATCAGTAAAGAATTGGGGAAAAAACGAAAATGGGTGCTCGTAAAACTGATGTATCGATAAAATAACGAAAATATACTATAAAATTAAATAATTTATAGTGCACATCAATCGTTAACCCACATTGGAAATTCCCTGCATTATTTTGAAACAGTTTAATGGTACAAATTGGTTGACGTTAAAAGCAGATTTGAAAGAGTTGCGATTTCATCCATCACGATTTATTTTTATTTTCACTTAAATTTAAATAAACTCTCAAGCGATACGGAGCGCCCTACATTTCCCATTTATTTATCAATTCACCGAACAATATTGCAATTTCAGTGCAATTCTTTTATCCAGAATACACACTCATTGCACATAATGGGTCGTAATTTCAAATTGCATGTGAATGTGATTTCTTATGAATTCCAAGCATTTCTATTGGAAATGATGAACTAATCTAAAATTTACATCATCAATACATCGAAGAATTGACATTCAAATGTCTTTCTGAATTCAAATCTTCTAGGAAATCTTATTATCATTTGATATTCGAGTACCGATTACCATGGGAAATTATTATATAGATTATTAGTATATAGATTATGATTTCTCAAGCAAATGAAATGCGTAAATTAATGCAGATTACAGATGCGAGAAGAGGCACAGAGAAGCGAAAGCAACCCACAATGCATAGAATTTATTCGAACCAAAGACAATTACAAAGTCAGCAACTAATTACTAACAATCTTGTAAAGTAATTACAATAAAGCAAACATCAGATACGCAATAGGCGAGAAATGCCACACGATGGCTGAGAGTGGCAAACACTGCCTTTCTCCCTGCGCACTCGGCAATGAAACAAACGGACAAAAGAAACTAGGAAAACGCATTTCCCGCGGTCACTTTTTTCGCAATGATTCTGATTCTTCCACCCTTTTGTCTTGCTTTCAGTGCTCGCAGATATCTGTGAATAATCTGGCCATTGCTGTTGACTTTACCATCATGTCATTGTTGTATTTTGTAGAGCAAGAAACAAAATTACGGCTTAGAGCCTAAATTAGATCAAATTTATCATTTTATTTGTTTAGGATGTGTTTCCTTGCTCTTTTTCTTATTGTTTCGCTTTTAACGAGTTGAGAATTATCTTTATTATCGCATAAAATTGACGAATTTCACCAAATCTTACAATAGCTACATTTGGACCGTTAAAAATAAGAGCAAGTTAATCAAGTAAAATTGGGAAACACTTTTTATTTTTCATTATTTCATAAATAATGTAAGTGAACGAAACTTAGGGCAAAGGTTTCGTCGGCAATTGATTGACGGAATGTGCAGCAATCAATTGTTCGTTGTGCGATGTGTCCAAATTGTTGTTGGGCATTTCTTGCCCTTCGTCCGCTTCTAAATGGATCGGTTTGCCTGGCGAGGGCTTAAATGCGACTGTCGTGGGCACAATAGCTGCACTTGGGGTCGGTTTAATTTCAGGTTCTTGCCGGACGGGACAAAGGTTGAGGTCCATCGGAAGACGCGATGGTTTACAGCCTTTTACCGAGAACGTGACCACTGTTCGTGGATCCAAGACGGTTGTCGTGAGCATTTCAATGGCCGTTATGGTTACAGTCGGCGCATAAATTCCAAGATATTCGCCCCATCCCAACGGCGTCGAATGAATCGTCGATAATATTTCCTTATTAACGTCCATTCTAAACGCGCATCGATATAAAAAAGTTTGCAAATGCAAAATATGTAACACTTACTGACGATATCCGCGCAGAAATGTTGGAAATTCTTCTAAATTTCGCACGTTGCGACAGGGTGGCAAACTTGGCTCAACTTGCATGCATGAAGATGGAATCAGGGAAGTAACGGTTTTTGGTATTACTTCCGTACTTGTGTACCGATATCCAAACCAACGGGGGGCGCGATTTGCATTTTGCCCTTTTTGTGGCAATGAATTAATTGTGGAAAACGCAAAAATTGCGCACACGATTAAGAGATTCGCCCACATTGACATTTTTAACGAAAATACCTTCGACTCGACTGGGTGCTACCTTTTATATCACATTTTCAGGTAAAATTTTTTGTGTGCCTGTCATCCCTTCGTCCCTTCGTGAAGCATTCGTGCTCTATTGATATGTTCATAAATCATTGCTGATTGCTTCGTTTCGGCCTAAGAAAAATCCTTGAGACTGAATTCCTTTCGAAAGTGCGCTCTTAAGCATGTTTAAGCAATTATATGCTATCTGCCACTTTGAAAATCGACTTTGATAACATTTAATTTGAATAAAATGTAACCGAATGATAAGATCCATCTACAACCCATTATACAGCATTGTTTCATTGGTTGCCGATTTAGCGCTCATTTATTAAATGATTTGTTGCTGATTGAATGAATTCATGTCTAAAGTTTGATCATTGTCATCAATTAGTTAGACAGCCAATTAGGCATTTAGGCATTAATAAACGCAAAAATAGAATCGTTTGTCAACTCATGACACACCGATTGGACAAGTCTATGATAATGGCACAATAAATTCACCTCTACACCTTGGAATCAATTATTTGATAGAAAATGCTCTCTAAATAAGTTGATAATGTTACTGCAAAGCCTTTAATTCGGACGTCAACTCAGTTACCTCATATTGCCACCTTAGCGAAATGAAGAAGTGATACTATAAGCAAAATAGTGAGCAGATAGCAATCGCAATCAGCTGAAGAAGCATGTCCACAATGGGAAACGTTTGGAGTTCAATGTTCACTCCACGATTGATAAAATTGCATGGAAATGGACCAGTAGAAGTACGTGGAACCTATTCCCAACGAGACTTTAGGTACTCATGTATTCATTTTCAATTACAGAGAATTTACAAGCCAAACACGTTGGAGAATGTTGGAGATCGCGTTTTGCAATCGGTAAGCAAGATGATTTCATGTTCGTTTATCAATTACTGATTGTTATTTCGTATAGCTTTACTTTTTGTGGAAATTGGGCGTTTATACTTCTCCATTGCTTGGTGGCTATTTGTACCGAGGAGGATATTGCTCCACTGATGGATACATACAACTGACGAAATTTGCGACGGTTGTAGGTAGTATAATTGTAATTTCATACGTTATACGCAGCATTGGTCGAGCCAGCAACCCCATGTACCAAACATTCACAAGAACCTTGTCATCTGCTCAAGAAGAGCTCACTGCTTCCAAGAAGCAACGATTGGCAACTTATGATTTTGAGTTCAAAGCTTGGCCAGTCGAATTTCGCTGGTCAGACCTACAAAAGTGAGCATAAGTAGTGATTCCTAACATCCACTTAATGCTATGCTATTCTTATCGTTTCCAGAGATGATGTTAGAACGAGATTGTATATTAAACCTCCACTAGCGAATCGCACTCTATTCCAAATTGGTGCTTCATTGCCTTGCCACATCTTAGGCTACATTGCAGTCCACACATTTGGAATTCGAGTGATCTATCCCGGTTCCTTGTCTCTATTTCGTTGTATGATATGTAAGTTCTTTCTTCATGCCAGTTTGTTCCGCTTCAACTCTGAGCGTTTCTTTAGATCAAGCTTTAATCCAAGGCCGATCGCGTTTAATTGAAGTCAACAAGGGAGAGCGTTATAAATTGGAAACGAAGGAAAAGAATCACATAGACTCAATTTTTATTGATAGGCGGAATGGCAGGAATCCTAATGGTAACACGCTAGTTGTTTGTTGTGAAGGAAACGCTGGCTTTTATGAATTTGGCATTGCATGCACACCGATTGCAGCCGGCTATTCGGTTCTGGGATGGAATCATCCAGGATTTGCCGGGAGTACGGTAAGTGAGCAATGTAAAGTAACTTTCTCGGTTAATAATGCTTGGATGTGTAGGGATATCCTTATCCAGAACAAGAATTAAATGCCATGGACATAGTTATGCAATTTGCAATACGAAAACTTGGTTTCCGAGTTGAAAATATTATTGTATTTGGATGGAGTATAGGCGGATTCACCGCATCCTGGGCTGCGATGAATTACCCAGATATCAAAGGACTGGTACGATCTCTAATACGCATTGTGTGAATATTTATTTACGCATTTCAAGATTTTGGATGCATCGTTTGATGACATTTTGCCCCTCGCACTGAATACAATGCCCGTTTGGTCCGAGTCTATTGTTCGCCTGGCAATTAGGGATTATGTCAACTTGAATAACATTGAGCAATTGATTAAGTATCCAGGCCCAGTGTTTTTAATTCGTCGTTCACAGGATGAAGTTATCTGCTTGGAGTAAGTCAACATTCTCTCTAGTTTTGATGAATTTAATGCCATATTTTAGACCGGGTGAAGCAAGCACGAATCGTGGCAACTACTTGTTGACTAAATTGCTCAAATATCGCTATCCTATAATTATGGGCCAATACCAACAAGCAACAATTAAAGATTATCTGAAATTAACTGCACCCACAGCTCAAGAGCTATTCTTAACAACACACAACTTTGAATACGAAGAAATTGCCGCCTACGTCAACAATTACATGTCCAAGCATCCGAAAGTGTATCCATCGCGATTAGGCGAAGAAGTGGATGACGATATGAGGACGCAAATCGCGCTTTTCTTAGTGCGCAAATATTTCCGTGACTTCAAGGCAACACATTGCACCCCATTGCCTCCTGATATGTTTCAGTTGCCTTAGGAATCAGTCGATTGCACTGTCGCCTAAATGTACTTGACATGTTTCATATTGCATCGTTTTTCCAATTATATAATTTGCCTTTATTGCTTTTGGTGATTGCATATTATGATTACTAATAGAGTTACGTTTTTTATGCAAATTGTGAGCATTTAATATGATAAACTTTTCTTTATTACTATAAGAGTATGTTCTCATTTCTTTGAACCTCTGATTGCCATTTCCAATTAAAAATCAGAAACTAATTATTATTCTATAATTTAAAATACAGTCGAACTCGGTTATAACGAGCTCGAAGGGACCGTGAGATTTGCTCGTTATATCCGAGTGCTCGTAATAAC
>JAOEHK010001536.1:0-38349 GCA_025447835.1 Labidoglobus nevermanni
GAGGGACAATTAACCAACCGGCCAATTACCATAATTAATTGGCACCGCGAGTGAAGAGTTCACGACTCGCGCATACACTCGATGAATACCATTTTCGGTCCGCTTTGAAATCGGATAGTAACCTGAGCGTCTTAAGATATGGCTAAGACATCACCTATTCCTATTCAACTATACACATTGTCTAGCAATGGTACTCCAGTATCTTAAACGAGTACTGATATATTAGCTGTAGTTTTGTTGCTGTGGCATCGAATATATATATATATGTATATATCAATTCCACTTTGATGCAAATCACTAGCGGAATGAGGAATTTGAGAGAATTGAATAAAAGAGCTGCATTTAATACGCGTTTACTTCGATTACGTCAGTTTCGTTGATTGGGGTGTTGATTACTATGTCGAACGGATTCGAACCCAAAATAAGAAGAATTGATTGCCATGGCTGTGGCACTGATTGAAACACGAAGCCAAAAGCGACCAATTATATACGCAAATTGGTTATTATCGAAGATTCGTTGTCCATTTCGCATAGTTTGCATATTGCCATTTCTCGACATGCTGGATAGCTGGATTCGTGTTAATTGGACATTTGGAAGAAGGGTAGTCAACAATTCCATTCGAATTGCAAGGTTTTTACATTGAATCTCCGGAAATGAAATCGAGCACATAGTCCAGGCAGAGAATGATGTTTTCACAGCTCTAAGCTGATATACAAAATTAGGGATTAGGGAGATTGAATAGAAGACGAAATATATTTAGCAAATATGATTCCAGCTGACATGGTTTAACACGTGTAAACATGTTGGGACAAACAAAGGTTTCACTCTAAGGAATACATGGAAATGTCGAGCAGAAAGTCGACAGGATACATGGCATGGAGAGGAAACGGGAAATTGTGCGGACATGTCGATACATCTTTGATACAGTCAACTAGATGGTTGTGCTGACGGAAAAATAGCAGAAATGTGTCAGCGAAGTGGTCAATTGAGCAGAATTCTGCGTATAAATGTCAATTGATGTCAGTGATGTCAATATCCTCTTATGATATCGCCTGGAGCCAGTCATTTTTCTTTCGCCTTACATCTACTTGCTATCAATATTTACCAGCAAAGGGAATTACTGTTGGCCATGTTTTTACTACAAAATACTGCAGAAAACATTCACTTTGATTTAAAATGAGATTTTAGATATGCGTTTGGAACAATAGCAGGGTTACAATATTGCTGATATGCATCTAGATTTCATGTCTGGAGAAATGTCTCCAGAGAAGCATGTTGCCGAGAACTGGACGAAATACAAAAGCTCGTGAATAACAATTATAAAACATTGCCTAGGGCGGGAGGTGCGTGTTCAATTTTAATTTGAAATTGCATGTTCTGGAATTGTACTTTTAATTGCAAAACTTTTTCCAACGACACTTAATATAGCAGATATTAGACGTTAGTACTGTTGCTACTTTTGCGGTTACCTTTTTCATGGTTTATTGATATTGATAGGGTATAAAATTATCTCCTTGTGTTAAAATATATGAAATCTGAGAGGCTTTAAATGTTCCAACGGAACAAATATCCAAATATCCAATTGTTACACTATAACTTAGAGTTATAAGAGGTGTGGAAACTGTTTCGATGGAGAATCGTAGAGGAGGGTACTGCGACCACGTCTGCCAATTTAGATATCTCTGTGTCAAGGATTGAAACCTAGTCTCTAGGCTCACGTGTCGGAGTGTTTACGGTTTTTCCCGAGAAACAAATTAAAGCAATATCTATGCCATATCAAGTAGGCTGAGACTGTGGGGCACGACACTGAAAACCGACACCCCCTTGGCACTGACCTAGACCGTACCTTAGGTTAGGACTCTCGGCTTAACAGCTAGCCAAACTCTGAGACCTCTAACCACTCGGTGGCTGAGTGGTGACGTAGTTGCCTATTGGGCCGGGTGTCTCGGGTTCAATCCCCAGCACAGCGTTACCGTTCACTATTGAATGGCCAGTGAAAATAGTGGCAGTACGCGTCTTAAATGTAAGGCGGGTTGCAGTACAGCCCTCTTCCACGACTCACCAATCCAATTTCAATCCGTTCCTTCTAGATGGCAGCGTAGTCCAGGCAATGCCGAGACGCATACCTCGACCAGCATGATCCTCTGTGAATGCCTAACCGGGCAGTGGCTTCGGCTTCGGTTAAACTTCGGTTCTAGGTATCACAGAGAGACATGTATTGCCGAGATGCAATCCTCGAGCAGCATGATCGCCTGCTATTCGCCATTCCTTCCTTAGCCTGCACAGTTGGATGAATCGAGTAGGTTAACAGCAGTGCTTTTTCCTCTTTTCTGTCCACATTATGATTTGATTTCATATGACGATTCGAAGATTTCGCTAACATTTGAGACGTAATTTCATTTACTTTGAGAGCAAAATTCGCTTGTATGTTATAAGCCTGGAATTAATGTTTGAATAGTTTAAATATAATTAGGAAAAATGTTGAGTGGGATTAACGTTAGCTGAATTAAATTAATATAACATGCAACTGCAAATTTGGCGAATGCAGTTGCATGTGAGTAAAGTCAGCAAAATGTATAGGGTATTAGTTTAATTTTGTTGAATAATAATCCAAATTATTGCGAACAAAATCCTCACAAATTTGCGGTTTATTCAATACTCATACAACATGATATTTATCAATTTCATTAATTAGCAGCAATGAAATTCTGCTCGCTAATCAGAGTTGAGTCGAGTGCAAGAAAAGCAACATTTACAAATTTATCGTTCAGCTCTACTTTCATCTATAAATAGGAGGTGTAGTTCGCTATTTGCAATTATTTCTCATCTGCTTTTAGTAAGTTCGTAGAATCAAAATGCAATGGAACATATTAGAAGTCTCTAATACGATAAGGAAAGCCAATTGTTTCAACTGACAATAGTTTAAATTCCAATTTGTTGGTGGGGCTCGTGGACAGTGCACGAAATACGCCCATAACTTCATTAATCCTGCGACCAGGGCAACATGTAAATGAGAAGGCCTTATCGAGCGGCAAAAGTGCAGGCCAAGAATGAAAACAGAAGCTAAGAGAACGTAAGGGTTTCAAAGAGGAGCATAATTTGGCAGTGAGCGTAGTTTTGCAAACGCAAAAGATGAAAAAATGGGGAGGAAAAATTGTCTGGCACTAGCAGAGACAACGAAGGGGGAAAAATAATTTATTTTTATACCGCTTTCTGACAATCCTTTGCTCAATGACAATCAGATGCAGAGAGGAGTAACTTGAGCGACCTTAAAATCTTTCGGGCCTACCCGCGATTCATGGAGGTCAGTAAGTCCCAGGAGCACAAGCTTCAGCGACAATTGCACCTGGCAACGAGTGTTTTTCCACTCGGCAGAGCGCATAACGAATAAATAGTTTGTTCGCAAATGGAAGTGACTTATTCCCGCCGTAGAAGAGGTTTCAGCGTCTGGAAGCGGCATGCGACTGCTGAAGACGTCCGTCGGCTGACGGCCGGTGAAGGAGGAGATGCAGAGTACCTCTGCAGCTTATTCCTGGGCCATTATATTATTTTATTACGGTGCAGCCCGAGCGGAACCAAGAAAGCGCACGGCCAGACGTTTCTGCGGTGGATGTCGGGTAGCGTTAAGAGCACAGCATTTCCGGACGTGTATGCTGCATCCGCATCGTTTACATCAACCGCCCACTACGTATGAATACAGCCATCTACGCTCCCACGCGGAAAGGACGAGATGGGCGATGGGATGGAAATGGCCATGGGAATGGGTGCGGTGTGCGGTCACTTTGTGCATAGATGCGGTGTGCTCCTTCACATGTTTGATGATGCATTCGACGAAAAACCGGAGATACACCCACATTTCTCAACATTATTGTCTGCGATTTTTATTCCGAAACTTGGTGATGTGAAAATTATTTCATTGCATTCAATTGATAACTGGATTAGATATTACCGGACATTATCGGATGTTGTAATAGTTCTAAAAATTAGAAGTAAAGTAACAAGATTTAGGTCGGAGGATTGCTATTCATGCGTCAATCCAAATAATGTTGCTTAAATATAAGATGGAGCGGTGGCCTGGAAAGCAAATTTTCTCGTCGAAAAGGAAATGCACAGGGATGTTGCGCCGAGGTCGACAAACATTTTCCAGCCGTTCGTACGTAATAAATTCGATGCGATTCGCCGATAAGGAAAATAGATAAATATTTCAAAGCGCACATGTGCGTCCTTACATCTCGTTCGCCAATTGTTTGCTCTATTGGATGATAAATTTGTTATCTGAACGCGCATATTTCACATTCATTGAAATGTCGAGTTCGCAATTGAAACAGAAGAAGTTCTTAAACAACTCGAAATGAGTTGTAGTTTGAATTGCAATTACTCTATATGAATTGTAAATACAGTCAAATCTGTCAGAAGCAGGATAAAAATATGTGAGGGAGGTAGACGAATGTAATACAAATTGGTCCGGTATTGATTCGCAGTGGTGTCGTGAATAAACGTGCGAAATGCATGGACTAATGCAATAATAGGTAATAATCCAATGATGGAGAACTCTGAGGATTCGAAAACGTCGTCGGGCAATTCATATCGCGATTAAACTGTCGATTCCAGTCGGTCGCTTCTTCGCTCCGTCTGCCTCAATTTAACTTCGATGACAGCTTCAACTCACTTTTCTGCAGTGATAAGTGAAATGCGTTCGCAGCCTTTCTGATCGGTTAGATATCCGCCTAAACTGCGCGAGCGAAAGGATATTTGCTCAATATTTCATTTCCAGAATAAGCACACTTAAGTCTCATTTCCAAATTTGTACTTTGCTGCTACCTGGCATTGACGCGTCAAAACTCTTAAGAAATATCTCATTTCTTAAAGGGAAAATGCATTAAGTATAAGAATAGAATTGGAAGAAACCTTTATTTCTCATTTTTCAACTTTTTATTTAAAATATTGTTATATAGATGGTCAGTAGATACATCTGGAATCGGTTGGGTTTCTCGGTTATTCTACTTTTTTTTCGGATCTTTCTTAACCCCGATTCGCTTCGATGAGCACAAGTTAGGAGAATATGCTGGATATTGCAGCTGGAATATAAAAATCTAATAAAACAACAATAAGCGAAGATAAAATACTTCCCGGGTGAGGCACGTCGCGGAGCATTGAAGGTCTTCATAAATCCATTACTCGGCAACGCGATCCTATTTTTTGGAGTTGTTTCCGAGACGAAATTTGGCATTACGTGATTGATTGAACAACTCATTTTGTCGTTTTAAAATATTTGTACATAATTTTGCGGTTTTGCGGTATTTTCCTTGCATTATTAAACATTTAGTGAATAATTAGAAACTAAATGAAGTTGTCATAGACCCAAATTATACACAACGAAAAATTATTAAACATTTACTTCATTTGCTTTACTTTTTGGGTCATTTTCCCTACCTAAGACATATTGACAATATTATAGCAAGAGGCATATTTCGATATTGTGAATACGCTGAGAGATAAATACCCGGCATTCCGTAATATAATCTCTATATATAAAAATGAATGTGAGTGTGTCTTCGATTTACTCCTAAATAAAAACTATTCGATGGAAATGAAATATTGAACATGTTCCGCGTCCTTCTAGGACAACGCTAATGGAAAGGATAAATGGAAGAACCTCATGGTTCCAAAGTTATAGCGAACAAACCAACACTTTTCACGACAAACGACGCGGCAATACCGCTCTAATGCAGTCATCGTCCGTTGCCAAGCAACGATTGTTTACCGACCGAATGCGTACTGGAATGAATTTTCCATACCATATCAAGTAGGCAGCAGGACACGACACTGCAAACCGATTACTAACAGATGGACGGGTAGATGTGCAAATTTGTAGTTGTGAACTAAACATTGAAAACCTCTTCGTAGGTTTCCGGATCGGGAATGGTGGCAGAAATGAATAAGAATTCAAACATAACCTCTTTTCGACTAATGTCAAGCAAGAAGTTTATATAATTCCATTTAATTAATAGCCTTGGCTATATTCCCAAGCCGTCCGGGTGTGGTCACCGACGATCTAACTAGACGCGTGCAGACGAAGCTTCATGAGGACCATGGCCTGACGATGAACGAGCTCTCCACACAGTTTCCGGAGGTGTCGCGGACGATTTTGTTTAAGATCTTTACCAATAAGCGCAAGATCTCACGAAATCGCCAGGAACGTGATATGCATGTGCAATCATAGAGCGATTCAACAACGAAGGCGAAGCTACATTGGCCAGTAGAACGGCGATGACAGCGACGGCTCGGATCCGAAGAAGTCGAAGAAGTCGTCGCCAATCGATTGCTAACAGGTGGACGGGTAGAACAGATGGACGGGTAGATGTGCAAATAGTAGGAAAGCTGGGTACTCCACTAGTTCGAAATAAATGTTAAAATTGCTGCTGTTGAGATACCAAATGCGAGTCCGAGGCTGTTAACCTAACGGATGATAATAAGGCGTGTGACAAGCAATATTAAGTCGCCCCTTTTCTTGTCCTCAATATTAATAAACCGTTCATAATTGATAAAGGCTAACGCAGCATTCAGTACGGAAAATAATCCTAACAGCTGCATTGAATCATTGACATTTTGAAGTTATTGGTAGCGGAATTCGCAAACGTGCGGGTGGCTTATGGCGGACGTTTCGTTATCCTTTGATTATCCACCGTATCCTCATTTATAATTCCGTCCTCAGCTGCCATTATTTCTGTGCTTGAGAAGTCATTCTGTATAGCACTCCGCGGCCATGCTACGCTGGAGGTGAGAGGTCACGCTGACCGTCCCCGCGCGTCATTTGCGCTTCTAATGTTTATTTCCTATTTATATTCGTATGAATATCCTAGCTGGCACTCGGAGTCGATCCCTGAACTCAGGTACCGTGTCGTTTCTAAGCATCATATATTAAAATAAGCTTCCTACATTCCACACTTTGACATTACCTCACACCCAGCACCTGAATCTCGAATGCGGGGGCGGCGACGCCCCTGGCTGCCTAGCATCTTTGCCGCTCGTTTGCATCAAGTCGATATTACGCGTCGTCGATTCCAGTGATAAATACAAAGCATACACGCTCCACATTTGCCGCAAGACGACAGTCAGGACATGCGGGGCGGTTTTCGAAGGCACGCTTGAATTACCTCGAACTCGATGTATGTTCGTATAGAATTAGCACGAAACTCCAACAGATCGTAAATGCTGCAAAACTGCCCCAACTTTAGATCTTCCTTCTTTCTCCTGCTTCTTTTCAGAAGTCATTTGCTTCAATTCAAAATTGATTTATACAAGCAAATATATTGTAGATCGGGAGAGAAACGTTAGCATCAAGAAAATAATCCCGTGACTCAGATCATGTAAAACTGGCGCTATTAAATCCTGGCCGTTCAACGTGACTAGAACCTAGAAACCTAAGGATGCAATTGTTTTTGCAATTTATTATAGTTCGGCCCATTGCTTAATGCCATTATCACAATCAGATAAGGGCGATTGTTCCACGAACAGTTAGGTCAACAAACAAACGGAAGCACTCTGGAAGAATCGGAAATATTAATCTCGGCTGTATTTTGACTGTTTCCAATCAGCAACTGTTCGAATTGCACCAGTTGATATGGATTCTTCAGTGAAATGCTGTGCATACGTTTTCATTGTCAATGTAAAATGGGCAAATATTTGAAATAGTATGAATTTTGTGGGGAATGATATCCCAAAGAAAAATATCCTCGAATCCTCGTCGGATTACGTTTTATCCTCGGGACCTTATTTGCTTTTGTTACATTTTATTTCGGACTCGAGTTTTCAATCCAGTTTACGTTTTGCATTAGTGGCGATTAAAGTGGTAACTAAAAACAGAGGAAAGGAATGAAAATATATTTATAGATGAACATATTAACAACCACATTTCCCAATGATATTAAATTAATTTTGAACTACTAATAAATCAAATGAAAGTGTATTATTCATATTACCTATATGCTTTATCCAGGAATGGTAGATTTTCCAAATTTGTATCCATGATGCAATTTGGAACAATTAATGAAGCAATAATTGGATTATTAGATATGTACTGATCATGTTACAATTTAAATGAAATGTTTAACAACTATTGCAATATAGGAAAAGTTCTAGCTTGCGTAGCCGTGCAAGATTTGACAAGGACCGCAATTTATTCAACGTGACATGGGTTTTATCTGTTTATTACCGGATTTTGAATTATTACATTCAGCAAGGCAACCCTAATTGGATTTGCGATTGTAGTAACCGCAAATATTGTGTTGCGAAAGCGACTATTGTAGATGCGCAATTGATTAATCAAGCCTTGTTAATTTGTTTGCATATTGTAAATTGGTACTTGGGTGGAATAAATGTCGGAAATCAAATATGGGAAGGCATAATTTGAGTATTATTTCAGAACAAATTTCTCGCGAATTACACCGATTTCATGGCCGATAACTTCTAATATTGTTTAACCAACAATTAAACAGTTAGCAGTTATCCGTAAACTTATATATCAGAGCTGAAAATATTATTTTTAATTTAGCTTCCATTTCCAGCCCCACAGTCTACCACAAAGTATTTAATTTATCTTGGAAGATAATGACCGGGCAAGCTTGATATATCACATTAGCTTGTTACAAATTGTGGAAAATCAATTAATATCATCCATTCCTTGCACAACAGTTCTTATAGAACTCTATTCGCAGGACATCATACAAAATCGCGGCAATAAATCAGAAAATGTAGTAAAGTTCTTGTTCCTTACAAGTTCTGCTCGTTGTTTGAGTTGAAGATGTAATATTACGCTCATTAGCTCCTTTGCGGTTCACATAGTCGTCGGGATTAATGATTGACAATAATAGTTATGCAGTGCATGGAATTTCAAAAGTTAATTAGTAGAAGGAGTTTTGTGAAATGCATAGCTATAACATGAATAATCATGTTTTGCATTTGCAACGCCCCGTTCGCTTGGTGTTTGTTTGCGTTTCTGTTGTAAATGTTTAGTTTTTGCGAGCCACCAAACCGCCATCGAGGGTAATTTACAACATTGTACAAGGTACCGCTGCGTTATTGGTGGCGGTGGCGGCAGATTGCTCCACATGCAGAAACTTTGTTGCTGTATTCTATGAATTTGCAATGAAAGTGTTGTGCCCCGAAACGGGTTCGCAGCGAAACGTGAAAGGAAATTAAATATGTGAACCGTTGTTGGCTTCGCACTCATCCATGCCTTTGAATCAGATAATTTGCAGTGATAACAATGCACATTTTCGTTCGCCGCAAGTCATGCCACTGCAATTTGGAACGTAATAAGGGCAAAGATCTCAGGGATGTTAGGTTCACATTCACACGGCTAGTCTTTACTCCGCAAATGAGACTCATCGCTTTCTCTATAAATATGCCTTTTACTTGTTATCCCTAAATCCCTTAATTTGGTATTTGGTATAGTTCATCAATGAGTATATGTTCTAACCTAATGACAAGAGTCAAAGTCTCCAATATGGTTGCTCTAGGAAATGGTCGTCGAGGTGTTAAATACACACACTAGGGCGCAAATTAATCGAATGGAAACGTCCTGAACGAGCTAACGCATCAATGTGAAATGCGTACATGCCACGTTGGTGGATTTTCGCACTCGATGCAGGAACGCAGCGTATCCTGTAGGACCAATTTCATTCGGAATGTTGCTCATTGCCATGCCACATAAACGCACCCTGAAACGCTAGTCGGCAATTGAGGGGAGCATAACATGGCTAGCAGGCATGTATTCTAGCAGCATTTCACTTCACTTTACTCTCTAGGATGCGCATTTGGTGGTGGCATCTGTTAAATGTCTGCATTTGAATACCTTTCTTGTTGTCATCACCTATGGGGCGTTTACTTTGATTTATGTCTGTTAAATTAGTTTGGATTTCGATCACCATACGATATTTCAAGAAAGCATAAATTTTACTAAATGTATGCTTTTTCAAAAAAATCCAACTTGCAAGTTTCTTATCTAAACGGTAATCCCAGTGGAAATAAGTTTGTAAATTGTAGTATTTTCAGAGCAACCCTTAAATTTTCGAAATGAATTACTGCAGATAACCTAAATTTCAGGACTTAATATCAAATAAATGGTACATTCGTCAGAAGTTATATCTCCGCCGCAGAAAATGTTCATTTTATGCATATTATGGCGTAATTTTGACCTACGCCCTTTCGCTACCTCCTTCTTTTATTGCTTCAGATAAAATTAATTGATATCATTGCGAAACCAACTGAACGGTATCAGTTTTATTACAACGCCATATTGTACGCAGTTGGAGTCGTTGGAAAAGCCGATATCAAAGGGACCCTGGCCTCTTATCATAAGGCTTGTTTGTTAATTTTCCATATAGAATAAGCAGGAACAAAATAACTGTAGGATTCGCTAACAAGCTCTATAAACACAGAAAGTCACGATGATTGCAAAGCGGGACGTGACTAAACTGAGGGAAAATGTAGGACAAAACCTATTTGGAATACTGGAATATGGAGTGGCTGATGAAATAAAAAAAATGAATGAAATAACGCAATCCATTAATTGAATTTCTGAATTGGTTTACACAGCATATTGTATTATACACATTGCTCCCGGAATGTGGTGGCATTGATTATCTGGCCAGCCTAGACTTATTGATTTCAATTTGCCCTTATTTTCAGCAAACATTCGCAATGCTGCTTCCGAAGTGCACTCGGTCGTGAACAGAAGTTTTCTTTTTCCGGTTCGAAATTCCCATTCATACGGAGAATGAAATTGAAATACGAGCACGTTTCGGCACCGCACTTTGATATGTACTACTGAATAAAGCTATTAGACTTCCGCGAATTTGTGTATTGCAGCTTCACACCGCTCTTTACGTTTGTGCTTTGGATCTAAAGGAAACGAAAGCTTTTAATTGAATACAGAATACAATGAAATACGAAAGCGACTGAGCTTTGAATACACTTGGATTGCAGTTACCGCCATTGTCGTAACGATGTCGGATAAATAAATATTCTGATATGTTTCTGGCTAAAGCGAATCTAAAGCGAAACCTTTCGAAATTTTATTGTTGAAAAGAATTTGCAAATTTGTGTGATTCAATTGCTTGAATGCTTTTCAACCAAATGTATTTTATACTCCAAAGAAGTGGTAAATAACCCTACGTCTTTTTATAGCCATGGTATGAAACCGGCCAGCTAAGATACTGGAAACACTAAACAGAAAGCTTCTCAAGAAGACGTTGCGTAAAGTTATTACCCTACAAGAAGCAAACAAATTTTTGTATTTAGTGTAAAGTGTATTGAAATCGATTAAAACACGAGTCTTTAACAGGAGTCAGTATAACCTTTTTGGTATTGCAGCCAAATTTAGGGCTGCGGGTTGCCGATCACGATACTCTCTGATTTGGCAATTGTCCCATCTAGATAGGCAAACAATATTGTTAATACCAAAGTTATAATTAATGAAACTTTCACACATCACTTTTTGTGCAGTGTGGCAAATCCAAAAAACGTTGATGAATCTTCCCAACTAATCCATCTGCGATATATTAATTACTCATCTTGTACGAGATGTCCACTTGACACGTGATCTATAACGGTGGCGCTGAGATGCGAAATTATTAGCACATCATTAATTATTTGTGTTTTTGCGCCACTTGCTCAGAAGTAAAGTGAAGAAATAATAAATGAAAATGAATAGTCAAAGGGAGGAATAAAAGTGGTCTTGGAATTCGAAAGCAATATGAGAGATGGTTAAGATTTCGATGATGATTTTCGTATAAAATATTAAAATTTGATTCAGAAACTCAAGAGGCCACAATGCGGCTAAACTTTCCAATCACCATTGCCAGCAGCTTTCGTTGAGTGCGCCTGAAGAAAGATAACGCGATGATAAGTTTAAGGTTCGCCATACTCTGTCCAACATAACAGCCACTGCTCGGCAACTACTTGCGGTCGAGGCACTCAACTTCATCTTGCTATCATCGTGGATACGCACATGATGAGCACACATTTGACTTTATAAAAGCGGCAATTTAACTTTTAGAACGTGGCCGTCAACGTTGACGAGCAGCTGGTGCCGTGAATATTTTGCTCAATTCCGGGGCGAACAAAGAGGCTGCTGATTACGTGCAAACAAGGACCGCCAACAACATGCTGGGTTATAGATCCAGCTAGCCACAGGCGATAAATTAAACAATAACTATCGTGATCTGAAATAGTGCGAGCACAAATGGGCGAAAGCTTTAGAGCTTCCAGACCCAAGTTGCCGAAATCTGTTTGCCCTTAATAATGCACCCGAAAGGACCTTTGCGCAAAGTGCAAAGTGCGCTGGTCAACACATGCCCGACCATCCAGCTTCGGCGCACTACTTTAATAAGCGGATTATCGAATCTTCCACGTCGATATGCCGCAAGCATCCACTTCCCCTATGACTAGCACCAGCAACGTGCTGATGCATCTTCTGGTCACGTTTCCGGCCTGCACTGGGACACTCTGCTGCATCCGGGTGGATCTGTCGGTTTTTGCATCGCAGGATGCTGCGGACGAATCCTTCCTTCGAATGCGCTGGTGATGGTGCGGTCGCCATCGATTTCCCGTTCTCGCCGTCGGACGCGGCGTCCACCGCCCCCGGGTCGGCGAGAGGGTGCGCGTATCGAGAGCGTCGCTCGACGCGCCCTCAGCCTCCGATATCGTGCTGGTCGGCGGCGGCGGCGCCGGAGACGGCAAGTTAGTATCATTGTGGAGACCCGCGCGTCCTGGACGCGTGTGCGTTCCTTCGGTTGGGGTGCGCGTCCTCTAGATGGGATGGAAGCGGTCTCGACTCACCGCGTCCACGCCTCCGCTTGCAAATTTGCGTAAATTTTGCGCTGATACCACCACAACTAATATCAATTAAGTTTGCTGCATCGGATTGATTGGAAAGCAACTGAAAGTGATTGTGGCCAGGGGTCGATCCAGGTGCACAACACAAAGCGAAC
Organism: Labidoglobus nevermanni; assembly: GCA_025447835.1. Lineage (NCBI taxonomy): Eukaryota > Metazoa > Arthropoda > Insecta > Coleoptera > Staphylinidae > Labidoglobus > Labidoglobus nevermanni. The sequence continues at coordinate 12,997 of JAOEHK010001536.1, forward strand.
GGATGTTTCTTTCAACTGCATTTCTACGTTGATGTGATAATCTCTGTGGGCGTGTCTTATTCGTTGATAAAGTACGCCTTCCGAAGAGTATCTCTAGGTATGTTTGGCGAATTCATTTTCTCTGTTCGCAATAAATCATCAACTTTTGCATCCGCAAACCTCAAATTCATCCTCATTTCAAATATTCACACATTCGAGTTGGAGCGCGTTTTTGAAAAAAATCTGACAATGACAGCTTCAAATTGAATTTATGCCTCTATGCATGTTCTTCGATGAAACATTTGCAATTTGCCATCGTAAACAAACTTTGTTAAAGAAAAATGCAGTAAAAAGTTATCAATTGATAACAGATGTAATGTGATTGGAATATTTCAGCAGGAGCCGCAGGGCTTTGATATATGAATTGGAATAACGGTTAGAAATTAAACAGATAAGTTATTAGATTCGCTGTCACAAAGTTGTTGCAAATATAATATCGCAACATGTACGTTTTAATTAGTTTATATCAACGGCGTACAAGTCAGCAATTAATAAATTGCGGATACGCGATCACTTGACGCTAAAATATGAGCGCACATGAGTGTGTTTACGTTTGTATCCCTATAGAAAATTCCATTTCGCGATGAATGCTATAACAAAACGGACGGTCACATAAATTTGCTGGCGGCGTCCCGAATGCGCGAACATGCTGTAAACTTTGTAGAATGAATGAATTGTTGTAGATGCATTTGTTACCTTCGCTAAGCTCAAGTGTGCCCGTTAATTACACGGGTATTCATTCAATATGTTAGATTACCGCAATTGCTTTGTTTGCCGCTGCGAAACATATTTGTTTGCGATATTACGGTTCTGATTGGAAATGCAATACGCCAATAATTAGGTTTCGCAATGCAAACGTAATATAATTCATTATCCCAATTTACTAAATTTAGTTATTTTATTCGAAAGGAAAGGAGACATCAGTAACAAATTACGTTATATATAACTTATTCCTATAATAACGTTTCTTAAGAGGAGTACTTTGTTGAAATGAGCAAATAATTGAAAAATGGATTGGGCTATTAAATGGCAAATAATGCCATTTTCAGAAAAGCCAAATTGAAACTATCTTATCATATCTCCCTGAATGCATGGCAAGACTGAGAAATACATCGTAAGTTTCACTTCGGCAAATTGCCATAGATTGCCGCTACCTCCGTCGTCAGCGGCGACAAAATGGATGTAATGAGAACTCAAGATGAAACTATACCATGTACGAGACAAGTTCAAACTGCAGATTGGCAGGTGAGGTGCAATTTGACGACACAAGAAACGAGCGAAGGTAAACGAAACATGACACGCAATCCTTCAAGGACCAGGCTTGGAATTGATTCTATCTTGAGATTGAAAACTTACCATTTCTTTGAACGATTCAAGGATTGGAAATTGAATTTGTATTTGCATTAGAAATTCATTGTCATATATAAGTAATAATAGAAAATACAATAAAATTAGGTTCAGTAGAAAGTAGATGAAATCCTTCCTCATCCTGCTTTCATTAATAAAATGTAGAATATATTGCAGATTCTAATTCAACTCGGCCTCTCTTAAATAATGAAAGGCTTTGCGAGGCAAAACTTTGAATTCTATTAGATTGGAATAATACGTGCTCGGGTTGTTCACGTGATTGATACATTCATACATATTTGATACGATCTGAATCTAATTCTACATTGACTGGAGGCAGCAATATGTCTGGCCGTAAGCAGCACGTCTGCAGAGTGGGCGGACGAACATAAAAAGTAAATCAATCATGCAATTTTAAAGCCACTCGTGACCGCTCTTTGGATTGGTTTTATGTGGGTTGGAGTGAATCCCACAGGCATTTGCTTTTTCTCTCAAGACGTGATGTGAAAAACGAAAAGCACTGGAATCAACGAACACGATGAACAGAATGAATCAAAGCCTGGAAGAATAAGTGGTGAATGAATGATTCATTCACATTAAGTAAATTTCCGCTTATTCCTTTACTTGGCTACCACACCACACACTTTCCTTTCAATATTTGCATTGAATTCATAATTAATAGTGCCGATTTCGGTGCAAGTTTTGCATCGTTAGCAGTTCTCTCTTTCCGATTCCTTTTATCAGGGATGCAGATGTAGCTCGTTAACCTGGCTGAGACTCTCCAAGTCCAGGACTTGTCGTACACCAAGCACTTACAAAAACGTTTTGTTGACAATGAATAAACAACTTGCAGGCAACTTTGTTCATGAATAATCCTGCTGGAGACGATAGAACCAACATAATTCAAAAGTTACCAGCAGCAGGATCTTCGCGTTGCGAAAACGAAACTTACTTTCCTCATCGTAACTCATCGTAGTTCAGTGCTGGAGGAAGAAATATTAGCGATTGAGCGAATTAAATAATTAATCAACAGGTGAAGTTCAATACGCTATTGAATTGCCGTGGAGAAACCAGTGCTGGAGAGGTTTATCCCCTCGTGATGCAATTGCACTTATCTGTTTTGTGTTTCGCAACATATTGGAGAGCTCAACAGTGCAATCCAGCTAATCAAATCAATGCCTCAATATCTTTTGTCGTCTGACTGTGCATTCGGGATTCTGCTCCTGTTGCTATCGGGAAAAGTTTTTATCGGGCGCATTTCAACCACCATAGTTCATCGCCTTGCAAGCTTGTCGTCCAGGATTTTCTACCTTTCATCCCAACTCACCCTGTAGACTTGCAATTTCGAACAATTCTAAGTGCGATGTAAACATTCTAATTTTCACACTAAGTGATCAAATACTATGTGCAAAGGTGTCAAAAACTAGATTAAAGGTATTTCATGATTAAATACAATATTTCACAATTGTTTGAATGAATTATGCATGGGTGAATGTATGAACCGACGTACGTCTGGCCATTTAAAATGATTTGCAAATTCGCAATGCTCTGGCAAAAGAACTATAAATTTCTTGGAAACTCGAAAGAGAGTCTTGAAAAGCAAATGCATACCTAGCGAAGAAGGCGAAATAAAGTCTGGTTGCACTTTATTTGCACTCTCCTCTTCTGTACTTTGTTTTTAAGGTTGATGCCGAGAGCATGGCGTCCTAGAGACGAAAATATTTGCAAATTATTACAAACAGACATTTGCATAATAAACAATCTTGATTTATGTTCTCATTCCATATTCTTCGCATAAATATATGAATTCTAATGCGCATTTCCATGCTAATTCAACAAACCTACCAAATTTCATTAAAGCCAAACACTATTATATAAATTATTATGAGGATCATCACCTTACCTTACAGTAGCGACCTATTTCATACACTCCACTCTAGTGACTTTAGTCCCCGTCATGGAAGATTGCTAAGAAGTGGAGACAAAAAGTCCAGTTTCCCAAATGATTGCATATTATCAATATCATCAATCTAACATTACTTATACAATTTGTTTAAAATCAATTAGTTATAGTACATTTCATTTAATACTGAACGAAAAACATTTCTGACATAATGGAGAAATCAATAGGCTTAAAGGCAAAGCTCAATTTTGCAATGAACTTCCTCTTCTATTGTTCGAATAAGAAGGCAATAACTCCAACTCCGAAATATTAGAAAACTTCGCGCATAACTTTCGCTCCTGCAGCCAGTGTATGAATTTAGTAATGGAATGATGCTGCCAAAATTGATAAGAATTAACGTAGATGAGCCTGTCATCTGAATCAATCTATTCGGATCGCAATTGAGAATGGAATGTGATGCGAAACTTAGTGGTAGAATTTTAAACAATTTCCGATATCGATTTACAAATTCCGATTTACAAAGTATTCATTTTGCCAAAAGAAGCAAACGTAAGTAAATAACTTAGGATAAAGATAAGATTGTAAGAATTCAACACTCTTATTTTCTATTTTGAATAGAAAATTACGAAGGATAAATCAATCAAAATATTATCGGAGAGAAAAATGAACCATAATTGACGTTCGTCCTCGAAACATAAAAGCGGTAAATCAAGCGCATTTCAATGCGTTAGTATGCGATAAATTAATGCCGTTTCGGCCGCATATTTTCCACTTTAGTATTCAGTAGCTGACTTGTCTGTTTCACATGTATTTCTTGTCTAATCTTCATTTCCATCACATCACTGCTTTAATCCTTCCTTGGCCACTTAATTCCCTTGCCTGTAACCGTAGGCATATTCGTTTTTCCCCAGATTAATGACTTTCAGAGTCGGCAACCGGAACTGACTACCATTTCAAGTCACATCTTTTTTGAATAACCCAATGCGTTCATTCGCAAATAAGAGGATACTGCGTAAATCGCAATTTCCAATCTATCTATATATATATAAAAACGAATGTATGCGAATTTAATGTAATTTGTGTATAATTCTGAATATCTAATTGCATTTTACTAAGAATGTGCTTGTTACCTTTGGTTTGCTTTTACCTTGAAAATACTCGTGCACCTGCAATTAAAAGCAAGCTAGCCATTAAACTATAAGAGGCAATTAAACAAAGTGAATATATTTTAATTGCATCTTGTACAATCTGTTTCGAAACGTCTTTGCTTTTATGCAACTCTCATTTCACCTGCATTTCACTAAATCCAACATATTTCTTAATTGCATTTGTTGTTGGTTACGATCATTTTCAAATTCTGAATTTGTGTAGCAACCTGATGTGCGGATGTGCGTACATTCTCATTATTTGCTTGCATATAACGAAAAATTTGCATTTCACTTGCATTGTAGTCTAGGCAATTTTCGAAGGCTAATTTGGCATTTCTCCGAGGTGCAAGTGCTTAAGTGCTTAAGATTACACGCAAAATTAAGACGAAGGGCGCATATGCAAGTGCCATTCGCTTTTAATTATTTCTCGGAAGTTTTCTTACACTCTGCGATATAATTACACTACCGTCACCTTCATTACGGAGTCCAATCTTCCGCATTCACTTTACCGTTTAATTTAATTTACAATTAAATCTTCCGCTTGCAGTTTCTTTTCTACTATAGTTGGCAATTTACTTAACATATTTTCCTCTGTTAATACGTTCCTTAAATGAATGTGCCGAGTAGGCTATTATCCTCTTAGTTTCAGTAGAAACCCGTACAAAATAGGACTGGAGAAATGGCGAAAGATATTTCATGTTCATTAATATGGCATTAACTTGCTGAAAGCTGCAAATGCGTGATAATTTAATTGGCAAAAAAGGAAAAAACACATTTCTCTAACTGAAATTAGTGTTGGAAATAACTAACGAAAATACAGGCGAAGAATTGTGTTGACAATAAATGCATTTACTATACTAATTAATCCTGACAGTTGAAACGTTAATGAGCTATATCTTCATTAGATCTAACGACCTTTAAGAGCAATACAGCGAGCATATTCTGAGTCAGATTCGCAACATCAAGGTGCTAGAGAAACATATTATTTCATCATTGACTCCCTACCTTAAGGTTATATATAATCAACAATCGCAAATAAATCGAAATAAATGTCTTCACTGCCAGATGAGCGATCTTTATAAGCACATCATTCTACTGTCCTTTGTAGCAAATTTGTATAAAAATGTAGTGTAAAAATTCCTAATTATATTTTAATTGGATTCATTGTCAAGGAACCGCGCCTCAAAACACAGTATTAAATTAAAAGCTCGCTACTCTTTGACATTAAAACTGGATTATGTTTTATTCTTTACAACCCTGACCATTCCTGCAGCATTTGCGGCTATTTCCCGTAGACTTATAAATCATCTGTACTGAACTAACAACTAAAAGTTGCAACACAATTTGATTATGACTAGGGAATATTTACATTTCGGCGCTACGATAATTAATTGGAATTCATTTAGATCCAACTGAATATGGAATTCCGTTATTATGCATTAGGGGAAAGGATAACAAATTTTGATTGAACGAGCGGAAGGAATAGGGTATCTCGTTCTATTATCCGGTAACCTTTTGAGTGCAATTTGAATGCATCATTGTTACAAATCTCGACACATTTGATTGTATTAATTCTATGCGCCAGCCGAAATTTGAATAAACACGAGCAGAATAATGTATCATACCAAAGACAAATAAGCACTTGTACAAAACGATCAAACATGGGCAATTCTATATAAGATTTATTTCATCACGGCTTATTTGATATCATTTATCGCATGCAATAAATCAGCCAACGATGTAGTGAATTATAACTATTGCTAGAAGCTACTCCAACTTCTTGGGCTAAGAATGTGGGAAACTGGACTCTTAGTCTCCACTTCTTAGCCTTCTTCCACGTTGCCGCGTCAAAAATAACTTCTAAAATGAATATAACATTAATCATAATCAATTACTCTCTCTATGTACTCTTTGGCGTCCTATTCTGTGCGACCAATATCGAAAAATTAAAGTCACTAGAGTGGAGGGTTACTACTCAACATTAATAACATTAAAATTATTAACAAACTGAAATAAGGAGTAAATTATGTAGTGAAATAAAATATGTTTGAAATGGCTTTTCATAATGGCGATGGCAAAACTTCAGTGAAACAGTTTAATTCGAAAGCCTTGAAGGGCTTAATGAGCGCATCGTACTTGAAAGCTGCAGCGGAAATTGATGATCTCACGACAAAAAATGCTAAAATTCCATTTAATGGGGCGAACTGCATCCGGCGATATCATAAGTAGACGTCTAAGAAGTCCTGAAAACTTCAAGTGGCAAAGCCTTATGCTTTCAATAGCTTTTAATTACATCTACGTCGAGAACACGAGACTGTGACATGAATTCCGCGAGATTAATTCGTAATCTCAGCATTGACGTGCAATTTTCATGCTGCATTTGTTGTCTGGTCGGCGATTTGTCAGTGCAGTTTCGTTTATGAGGTATTTCTGGCCTTAGTCGCTGGTGAAGCAATTGGCCAATTTTGAGTAGAAATGCACGTTGAGTGATATGTACAGGATAAGAGATGAAAAACGAATGCATTTTCATGGTTGCAATGAATGCTCAACTGGATGCGTTGCCTCGTAAAGCGAGTTTACGGCGGCTCATGGCGAAACACAACATTTTGCAGCTTTTTACGACTGTCGTCCATAGAGAACTATTGCTGGAGTGCTAATGAATGCCGCATTTCCACGAACTATGACCATTGACCTTAACCATTTTAAAGCCGCCATCTTCTTTAACAAGCCTTTGACCATATGATCAATATTCAATTCGTCAATCTGTCGAATTAAGTTACCCGAATATCATGTTAGTAACATAAAACAAAAATGTATTTATTCCTTATTTACACATTTGCCTTTCGTATTTTGGATGCTGAATTTAATTTGCATGTTTAACCCTTAATCTGCATAGTCGTAAACTGAACACCATAATGCAGTATCTGGAATACAAGATATTCCTGTAATTAAGTCGGAAATTAGAGCATCTGAACGAAGGCTGGAGAGTGGGCTGTAATTGTAAGCATCTGTGACACTTATAATGAGACTCCGTTTAATGGGCAGCAATCCAGCATCATGATTTCGGGTCATATGCTGAGCATACTACGAAACCTCCCTTCTTGCGCACTTATTGGGAGCTGCAGCTACCATGTTTAGGCATCTGGCTAGCAGAAAGGAAACAAAAGTGCGTTTGAATGGAAACCACTGCAAAATATGAAAATTCGCAATGCTGAACTCGTTCTCAGAATGAATTAAAATGCCCTCCAAGGATACTCGTTACTCGCCCCACTTTGCTCTTTGCCAACGAAATACTGAACATTCTTGTTTCATTCATGCGCTGTTTTCCGGCCGTCAGCCAACAATGCTGTACTCTGCATCTTGCCTCACATCCGCCCTCATCCCCCAACAATGTGGCACATTGCAGCGGCGAAAATCACTTTTCCCACGACGATAAAGGCGATGGAAGCGAGATCAAAAAAGGTGATCCGAAGCAAGAGTAAATGGAAAACTGAAAGAAATTGTGCTGCATGGTCATGACGTAGATGGCGAATATTGCCGTGTCGGATGATGTGATGATGGTCTCTCGAACGAAGGACACGAAAGAAAAATTGCTCGCGGCGCCCGCGATTAAATTAGGAAAGTTTTTCAATTGCCAGTTGGACATATTTTACATAATTCTATTTGTTCGTTTCAGTGAAATTTCGTTACGCATCCTGCACCCTCCGACAGTCGCAACACTCAATTTTGCGCATTTCCTCTGCTTTTCACCACCGCACAATATTGTGGCGCATTAGGAAAAATCAATAGTCAGTCTATAATTCATACGCTCTTTGCAAGCTTCTTCCAAATGATACTATACAGATTCACAAAAGATGAGGTACAAAATAGGTATAAACGATTAGGTTAGGTTAGGTTAGGTTAGGTTAGGTTAGGTTAGGTTAGGTTAGGTTAGGTTAGGTTTGGTTTGGTTAGTTTAGGTTTGGTTACGTTTGGTTAGGTAAGGTTAGGTAAGGTTAGGTTAGGTTAGGTTAGGTTAGGTTAGGTTAGGTTAGGTTAGGTTAGGTTAGGTTAGGTTAGGTTAGGTTAGGTACTTCTTGGATCAATCAACAGCAAAGAATTGGAAAAATCATAAATAATGCAACTGATCAATTTAAATCATGGTTCAACTTATCAATTGATTTGATGAACGAGAAAATGGAGATTTATTAGAAATTTCCATAAAATTCAATAGCGAATTTGGATGAATGTATCAACGGAGGAGTAATCTCAGCAAAGTCAAGTGTGTGGCTGTGGTACGAATGAATATCGGTTGAATGCGGATGAGAAATGGCTACGTGTGTCAGAGCAATGGAAATTTTAAAAAGTAAATTAGTTCGAGTCGAACGCATCCGCACTTCTATGTATGGCAACCGGAATGTTGGACGTCGCCTCCAGAAGCGCCTACCTCCAGCCCTCGGAGCACCGGCTGCAGATTGCCAGGCGACCAAAGGTGCTGTGTGAAGGCTCGCGCGTTGCAGAATATTAAACAAACATAAAAGGATCGTCCTGCTGGCTGTGGCGGAGGCGTCAGTAACGGTGGTAGTGGGATGGGCTAGGGAGACCATCTGAAACCAGTCGTCCTTCGATTTACGCCCAAACTGGCAAACCGTCCAACACATCCGAAAGGTATTCCGAGTATTGTAATTGATCGGTAATAAAAAGACGATTTATTGGATCGTCGTCCGCAATGTTCAATACCGAAACTGCGAATATGCCCGGCTCGTAAATCTCCTATATATCTCTTATACCTTATTTTTGCCATTAAATCACATTACGGCCTTACTAAACCACACATAACGTATTATCCTTTATTATCATATGCATTTTCATTTTCCTAATCGCCAAACAAGCCGAAAAGTCAAGAATTACCATGCAGTGACCTCGACCACTCGACCTGCTATCCATTATAGCCGGCTATTAGAAATCTAGAATCTAATGTTTCATCCAGACTCCGAACATCTGCCAGCAGCAACAAATCGGATGGCCTTGCAACCTCGAATTATTCATTGGCGGCTGTGGCAGACAGGGACATCCAGAAGGCTGGCGTCCCATACTTTTGACCGATGGCTCTAATCTTAGGGGCCTTTACCCAGAATGCAATGTTGCAGCATTTGCTGCCAGTTCATCTACAAGTTTCCAGCGAAAACTTGTTGTAAACTAAACTTAGTAATCAGTTTAAAGTTGCATTTAACTTGTTAAACGGAAATTATATTCCAAGACGTGCCTTGCAGCAGCTTTTTCTGCTTGCAGTGCGGCTAATTCTAAGTTTAGTGTGAATTAAATGGTCATCGTTGTAGATGTCTTGAGAGTTTATATTCATTATTTTCTCCGAAGAGGAAGTCAATCTATCGGCACTATGCAATGAATCAAAATTTGCCTCAATTCCCTATATCCACTGCGAAATTGGAACTGTATTGGTTAACTATCATGGACAATTAATAACCGAGTCTCTTGTCGCAATTCCATTCCACTATTATGTTGAATTCTGACTGAATACCGGCTGAACTACAACCATTTTGAAAAAGGGGCTGTTTGGCAAGATCCTAAGATCCTCAAAAGTGAATGTTATTGCAGCCAAAAAGAAGATGACTGGTTACAATAAATGCAAACCGATTGAAAGATTGTAACTGGAAAAGTTCTAATGAAGAAAAAACCTTTAATATAGTAATGGATCGGCGTCACTTTGAAAGATTTGGCGATATATGTTCGGAGATATCAACGTAAGCCATCCCTAGTCATCCTTAGACCGCAATCCAGAAAGGTCAAAGCTGCCAACAAGTGACCATTAGGTCAACGAGCACTCTCACCTATGCGATCAAACAGCACTTGCTGTCAAAGTAGCCTCACAAGTTGCCAGTCAGGTACTCGTGAGGTGAAGCGTTAATAACGAAGCCTGCAGCAGGATAGGAATGATAACGATATTCGCTTACCTTTGAGGCCAAATCTAAATCGCTTCGATGAACATAATTTATAATTTATATATTTTAATATATCCCGTAATTGAATATCAGTGTTCCTTAAGGGCCTTCTAAAAGTGTTGGTGCGGAATTGGAGCAAATATACCTGGAAACTATCACCAGCCAGGACATAGTCAGACAACAAAATTGTTTCTACGTCTTTATTTCTCCTGTAGTTAGAAAACATTTAGGATATTGACAATTGTAACACTCGGTATATGGAATCTCGTGATACTCAGTAGAGTACGCGGGAAAAGGGGTTTTAGGTTAGCTTGGTGTTAAGTTGAAACACGCTGTAAGCTACGTGCACCTTTGTATGAAAACAGTTTTCCGAGTTATTTCCACGGTTGAAATTACATCACTTGATAATCATTTGATACAATATTAAAATTCCTAAAGATTAGAATATCAGCTTTTTATAATAGGTTAGGATAGGACAGAGGGTACAGCTTTATGCTATAAAGCTGTTCCTGTTAGGATTTTCTCAGAAATGGCAATGAATTTCATTACATGCTTTATATCTTCATAGAGCAATCTTAACAAAGAAGTGTAATTAATCTTAGAAATGAACTTTTTCATTACTCTGCCTCAAGTTTAGCGAAGTGCAACTAAGGGATGCATTAAGGATTCTGTAAGCATTCGTGGAGAGTTATTATTTGAGGCATAGATTTCCAATTTTAGAATTCAACATATTGTGCGCTTAGAAACTACTCTATTGTCCGAGATCATGAAATCGTTTGTGGCCAAACATCTAGAAACCAGCATCTCTGCGTGGACAATGAAATTAACCCAGCAGCTTGTTCTGCAATGTTATAGCGGTTGTTACATGTGCTTATCAGTTAATCGGAGAACTAACTACTGCAAGTGTCTGTATCTATAGTTTTGCTGCTGATACTTCTGGTTTGGTATGAGCACACGAGACAGAGACTGATTCAAATGCAATTGCCCAAACATTTACTATTCTTGTTGTCTTCTTCACAGCAATAAGCAAGATAATCTACTCGACACTACGCCATTTGTAATCGTTGTAATCGTTAGCATTTGGAGTAACAGTCTCTTCATTCGGACGTTCATAGATTCTCTATACCAGTGTTTCTTAAACTTTTTTCCATGGCGACCCCATTTGGGATCCACGATTGCTTCGCGACCCCATTTAATATCCACAATTTTTTGCCGACCCCAGGTGTTAAATATAAAAATTTAAAGTTAAGTAATTTGTGATGCTATTTTTAGTATTATTATTAATGATCATAAACTAGAATTTATTATAAAACAAACCCTTACAATCTTACATAAAGACAGATATATTCATCGCATTCGAGAAACCTTTGCGACCCCAAAATTTGGCACCGCGACCCCAAATGGGGTCGCGACCCACAGTTTAAGAAACACTGCTCTATACGAATACTCCAACATTGAAATTAATTCCATGTCTTAATAAGCAAGATATTGTGACAAATTCGAACAATTGAATCAATGACAAATTGTAGCGTTACTGCATGCTGATTCGTTGTTTGTCGGCAACAGATTTGTACAACAAATAGTTGAATAATTTCGCAATAATGACACCTTGGAACAAATTTATGAACGCGAAATGTGTCTATGTCGACTTTGAACGATTTGAAGTTTCATTAAACGTACTTTACACCCGAATACTCTTCTCACCGTAATGGATGATGCTGCGAAATGAAGTCGCTGCATTATTGAATGGAAGGATATCAGGAATGTAATAGTACATTCATTCCGGGCCGCGTTAGTGTTCGCAATGAACGAATGGATGCAGAAGTACAAAGATATCCGAAAGGACAAAAACGAGTGCGTCTAATAAAAGTGTGGCCTTTTAGTCTAGACGCCTTCGATGCCTTCGTCGTCGCAGAAGGATTGAGCGCAGCACAATGCGCACTGCTTTATCAGTTCCACTGATATGCTTTCTCTTCCATTCGATGCCATTTTCATTTTCATTCATTTTCTTCCAGATAGTGATATTCCGAGTTCGTATTATTTCTCTAAACTCTGCAGTTTTCTCCTCCATTATGTACCATAATATCTCCTTCCTCAACTCTGGGCTCAATTGAACAAATGGCTGCCATTTGTGAACGGGATTTCCCCTTAACCCTATACATTTTTAACACTCAGAATTTTATCGTTCTACATTTTCTACAGTAATTATGGAAATAAATGTTTTCACTACCATTCATAAACTATTTTACGATTGCATCGTACAATATAAGAAAGTTTTCGCTAAGGATTAATTTATATTCTAGAATAGCGTGTAAAGTAAACCAAACTAAAACAAGTCATAATAAAGCTGAGGAAAGCCGCAAAAGCTTCCAACCATGAACGTCTCTGCTGTGACAAATGGTATTCAACAATACGTGCACAGGTGGAGTCTACATACTCAACTAATTAAAAATCCCGGTGAACAAGAATCCAATAGAAAAATATCGCCATGAAGGGACCAGTTTTTCCGAGTGCTGATTCGATCCAGTCAGATATCATTAGGGCGTGCAATTGAACCGGAATGCCATTAATTATGGTTCCCTGCAAATGCAGTCCTTGTAGTAGTCCTTTCACCTGCACTCGACTCGATTGCTGCAATGTCAGAGTGCCTGACAAAACACAATGATTAAGAAGGCGTGATGCGTTTCTGGATTAAACGTTTTTCTCTCACATTTCTATCTTTCAATTCAATCGAACCGACTGGGTGCAGCTAAGAAAGCGACTAAAAACTAATATTATTCATGGGAATTTCGACTGGTATCGGGATATTTATTCTTAACTTGGAGCACCAGGCGAATTGTCGACGCTTGAGGAGCAAGTGATCCCAAGCTAAATGGTTGAAGCATGGAAATATATTCGCACATAAAATGTTATTCTCATCCTCGCCAATTTTACATCCCTACGAGGAGGACGTTGAGCAATGTTTTCCTCATGCCCGCATCGCGTTGCATTTTGTTGTCGTTTCGCGCATAATACACTCGCCAGCATTTTTCTTTCAAATTCTCCGTTTGCGCTGCATCGCATCAATTTTGCGTCTGGAACGCGTCTCCCGGCGGGCTTACCTAACGCTCCCCGATTTTCGTCGAGAGCTGCTTTTTTCCTACACATTTGATTTACGTTTTGGTATAAAATTGCCAACCTAACTCGCTCCACAAACACATACGACTTTATCGTGTACGAACAGTCGAGTGTTGGTGGCATTCAAATTCAATTACAAATAAAAATGAAACAAAACTTCGACGTATGTTTATCCCCAGAGAGGATTTATTGGCGACGGTTTTTCTTTTCCTTCAAAATTGTGCCTTGCCCATAAATCCTTTGCAAACATTTCCGTAGAATCCATTATATCATAGTATGTCTATGATGCTCATAGTAGTTATTAAATTATTTCGAAAAGCATGTGTTCAGAAATATATTGCACTATCACGGAAAAGGTATGTACGAGAAAAATGTCTCCTCGTTTCGAGGGCAAAAAGCACCATTATTAAGAATTTCTTATATTTATAATATCCCAACCAATTCGCACGCTTGTTTACAGCGTCAGGCTTAGGTTAATCTTATAGTCTTATAGCGTTCCACTAGCAGTAAGTAATGGCGAAAATGCAGTGAGAAAATATAATGCATGGCTTTAAGAACATTGAAAGTCGCACTCTAACCTAGCTAGCGAGTGGTGCAGGGTGCAGAATATTAAAAAAGGGGAAAATAAACTCATATTGAGCCATGTCCTACGTGCTCACGAAAAATTCATATTTTCCGCATCATCGGAGGTAAATCACGCTTAATGAATAATGAGGGACACTAAGTCAGGACAGCAATTTGATATTTGGCTATATTTTTAATGAAATGTTAGAATCAAACTGACATAATTGTCACCAGAATACCTGCATCTATAATTTGAATACCTGGCTATTGGTAACAACGTTATTTCAAAGAGGATGAAATGTAATAACGCATTAAGGGAATTTTTGAACTTTTGCCTGGAACTTTGATTGTTCATTGTTCATATATGTGTATTGCTGGGGATGCACTAAACGTTGATGTTATTGCGTGTTTGAAGACAACTGGGGATTTCCCTACAATTTGCAGATTTTTTCACACGTCTAACCTAACCTTCTTTCTTCACCTGACTGTCCACGTCGAGTCGACCTTTCTGTCCTCCTCGGTAATTTCAATATCGCCCTCTACATATGGCTATTGATTGATGATATCAAAGTTTATTATTAAAGAAAAACCAAAACGAAGTTGTCTATCTCCAAAATTATATATTTAATTAAGATGGAATCCCCGACCGGTTTCGGCCATTATGGCCAACTTCAGGGGTATATAAAACAAATGTGGACACAGCCACCAACTGATGGCACCAAAGAACAGATTGTTGTGGCACAACAATCTGTAGACAACTTCGTTTTGGTTTTTCTCATCTATTTCTACAAAAACTTCGCCAGGGGAACACCCTAATTGTTGTTTATTATTAAAATCATGGTTTTAGTTTATTAACAACAGTATGATAAGCAAAATCTTCTAATTGTTCTCGACCAGTGTTTCTCAAACCTAGTTCCCAAATTGTTCTTTTATGGCACCTTTACTGGTACCGCAGTAGGTAGATGTAATCAATCCAAAAGTTTCGCGGCACCCCTGAGGCATCCTGGCGCCATCTACTTTAAGAAACACCAACTTAGAAACGAATGGGTAATATAAGTGGTCCTGCGGCACTTAGGACCTGCAGGAAAGTGGACGGTGGGCACAAACACGCTTTGTGTCATTCACTCGTGTCGTGGACATGCAAGGAAGCAAAAACAAAGAACGTGTAACCACAATCCAATTCCGATTATGCCCTCACATCAATAAAAACTGTCCGATCGTCGATCACAATGGGCATTGTAACAATTCCAATGTTCGCAAGCATTCTAATACGAATGCAACGTTTGCCCGACTTGTTCTTAGAATCTCTTTTAATCGAGCGCTCTTTGTATGAAGTTTGCTAGTATGTACTCTTCTTGTCTGGTTTATTCGCTCTCTCAATCGCATAATTTCTTTTGGGAATAGCGATTCGCGAGCAGCTTCCGCATATTTGCTGCAGCTTCGGCCAATGATAAAAACAATGGCAACACAACACATCATCACAGATCCGGAAAGCAATTGTGTTCTTGCTGCAATTCTAGCCACAGCGGAGCAAGCTTGAGCAAAACACGTTGAATGCTAAAATTGTATCGCATAATCCTCAACGAGCCATACAGCAACATTTCAAAGCTTATTTATTCCTTCAATATTATTGTATCATGTGAATAGGTTTCTGCTCGCATATCTACACACATCTCGACGCTGATATCGGAGGCTTTAAGTGTTCGTCAAGTGCCATTTAAAAATGGCCGGCGCACTTATTGGACGAGCAAACTTTGCTACTAGCTAAGCTTTTATCGTATCCGGATATATCCGTGTTTGCTAACTGGATATGAAGGCTTTTCGTCCCATCGGACGCTTTTACCGCATTTTTATATCTGCTTAAATTGTTCGGAACTGAGAAAACGGTGTCTTGAGTAAGTAGAGATCGTTGTCAAACAATATGTTCAAGCCAATCTTCATGTCGGCTTGTTGAGGGACTAGGGACACTTGTGTGATATTCTTCAGGTTCCTGGACGCTCCACGACGTCCATTTCCATGTGGTTCTTGAATGATCAATATATTATACATCATGAATTCATCCCCATCTCGTTTCGCTAAACGTATCCAAGTCGAAAACGCGTTGGAAACACGACTAAAATGTTATCGTCCAGATTTGTTCGAGCTTGGTTCGTTAAAGTTAAAGTTGCCAGCAAGTCTAGGAAATTATTCGACTTCATATCTTAGTTAGGTCAACGTAATGCTGTCGCATCAATGGGCGAAAGTTTGCTTGGGAAGAACAAGAAGTGCAACGCCCTTGTCCTGATGTTTTCCAGGCTGTGGCGGACGCCAGTTTGCGAATGCTTGTCTTCCTCAGCAGCTGATCGTAATGGCTGCTGCACGTGTTTCCTTGTTAGCGCGTTCACGTGCACTTCCTGTATGCTTCTGTCAATTGCCAATGCCGCTTTTGGCAATCCTGTCTTTGCCATCATCGCCCATCTGCATATGCACCCAAACGTTTGATTATTGTTTGCACGTTGAATGCACATCCATTGATTTCAGGAAACAATTCCAGTATCCATCGAGGTGAATACGATGAAATCCCGAAACAAATTCCGGAATGCGTCATTTGCCTTTATAAAAAGTGTGAATGCTTCAACTGCACGTTGAGCAAAGTCAACGAACGAAATGAAGCGCAGAACATAATTCAATTACCCTCTAACCCCTTTCCTAGAGTAGAACTAATGAAACTGCCCCGTTTTATAAAATCGGCTAGTAGCCAACATTTGTAGTCGCATTTTTGTTCCACTCTATCTTGCTAAAGAGCGTGTGAAAACGGTGGAAACCGTGGCGAAACGATATTTTTCATGAGTGTTATTCACACCCGCATTTTCTCACATTTTATGCGCCCTCACATTTCACTGCCGGCTTACATTTGCGAAGCGGACAAAGAGCTACAACAGCACAACCAGTAACCAGTAAGCATATACGCCAGATGCAAATGCAGAAATTGTAATTTTTCCTCCACGTGACACTATGTCGAATATTGCGAGAGAGAATCCGTCAGGTGAGCACATTCCCTTTGCCGAAAGGGGATGCACAATCATTAATATGCTCCGGCGTGTAGAGAAAATGCATTTCTTGAACACTGATGCATTTTGCAACATTGCTTGAATACGAATTATTCCAATAATCGCATCGATAATTTATGAACTCGATTTAACAGACATTGGCTTTCTGACATGAACACAAGTCTTCTGGTAGATGATAATATTTAAAGCTTTAACGAGACAGCCCCTCTGGCCTTCCTTCCACAGCACAAGACTAAAAATGATAAAGAAGGCGGCAGCAAATCGGAAATGCGAGAGGATGCGGACGACGCGTCATGGCTACGTGACATTATTACGCAACGACTGCATGAATGCCATTCCAATAGAAGTTTTCCATTCGCATTTCAGCGTCGAATAATAATTCTTGCACCTACTTGTGGCTGCAGCACATCCAGAACGCGCGGATGCAGAGGAAGCATAAAAATTCTTCTTTTGGGTTCATTAAAAATTCCGAATCCGGCAACGTTCAGCTGTAAATTCGTTTCGTAAATTTTCCGCCCTTCTCTGTTTATCTTGCCTGTTCGCTACGTGCACGTAGAAAGGTACTTTTTCCCAGTTCTTCGCCATCGGCGTTCACATCTGCGCAACGAGGCTTTGGCCATTGAAACAATTCGTCCTGCGGAGAGCGGCTCCATTACCGACGAGCAGGACGCCAATTCCGAAGGCGATAGAAGCGTCGTAAAATCAGGAATTTCCGTTTCAAACAATAGTCGTTAATACATGTCTCTATATCGACTTTCTGCCGGAAGTGTTTTATGCTTCCTTACGTGCAAATCTTCCCCGTCTCAACTGAGACTGCCGAAACGCGAAAATATTTGCAAAATTTCCTGTTTTTAGTTAGGATTAATTATTTTGCAGAATGTGATTACAGGTCAATACTATAGACGGCGATCTTGAAATTGCTGCGCATACTGATTAAGTGGTAGGAGAGGGAGGTCTGGCATTTACAAGTAGAAAGAAGGTTAAGTTAGACATGTGAACAAAAATCTGCGAATTGTAGGCGAATCGCCAGTTGTTTTCAATACATTTTATACACGCAATAACATCAACGTTTAGTACATCCCCGACACTACAATATTATTTCATAAAAATAGGTTTCCTTGTAGGTTCTATAAAGTAGAATATATAACCTAAAATATGCGAAGAAAATAATTTAACAGGAATTAATTAACGGTTAAGTATAGTTGTTGTATTATGCATGAGGCTATTTTAATTACAATTTGATATTAATTTGAGCAAATATTTGTGCATTCATAATCATCTTGTGTTTGAAACTTTTCATAGAAAATGTTCATGATTAACATGCTTATTCTCGCATATTGTAGCAGAATGCTGATTATGAGCAGAATAAACTTCGCAATTAGGAGAACTTTCAGTTAAGCTTTCCGCCTTTTCTAGTCGCAACCAGTAATTAGCCACTAGCATTAATATTATGAATGCGATTAATGTGAAAAGTTCGACTTTGTGCATTGCGCATTACGAGCACCAGTCTCTCGTTGTGAGAGTGCAATTAACCCATTCTTCCAAATTCATTAAATTCCTAGAATAGCAGATTATTGACACAACTTCCCGATACTCCATAGTAACTCGAGGTTGATATATACGCAAAAATTTGCAATAAAGCAGCATAAACTTCTTTGATTATTTGATGGTTGTGCAACAACGCGAGGAGAAATCTGAATTTTAAATTAGTGCCTCGATTGAAGCTGTACCAATCATTCAAATTCGTGCGCCCAATTGAACACTCATTGAGAAAACATTGCAATTCGGATTCAGCTGGACCTCGCCCTGGGATCAAGAGCAACTACACAGGGGGTGGAAAACTGAGCATCGCAAAAATTGATCGCGAAAAGCAGGGTAACAACGGCTGATTTTGATTTGTTTGGCAATGCACCAGAACGCGGAACTGATTGCATCGATTGGGCACATGAAAGCCGACAATAAATCGCTACAACAACAATAAGCGGGGTGCTACCGTTTAAAGCTTGGCCAATACTCAGTGAATCGAAATGAATCCTGCTGCCTGCTAGTCCTCCCGGTTCTGCGTTCCCAAAGAGGATAAAATGAATAAATGAGGATTTGTTTTGTGCAGCTTTTTTCAAATTTATCTGGCTAGCGAACACCTCAGCCAACCAGATTTCCAATGAAATTTCCCCAACGTTTGAAATGGATTCACCTGTGAGCTATTTCGTCCCTTTTTTTAAGTTCGCTTACTGCATTGCAGGCTTGGATTTATTTTATCTATTTGGAATTTATGCTCGATATCACCGCGCACTAAAGTGCACTTAATCTCCCGTCCATTTTTATGAACGCACCAATTGCCAATCCTACATTCGATTGTCTGATTGTCTACATTGTAAAATTATTGTGAAATATATGGATATACAATTTATCTTGGAATTCCTTCGTCCCAGCTTTAGGTCGTCGGAAATTTCTTTGTATTGGAAGGAATTTAAATTCGAAAAACTACCATCGAAGGAAACTGATTGAATATTGCACGCTTTTCCATTTTACAATCGAACTATTCTATTCCCTGGAGAAGTGGCATGGCCACAACTCGAACGTCCTCCGGACGTCCTGGAAAACCTACGCATTCAAAAACGCTGTGTACTTACTCTTCTTAGTTTATTCAAATGACGCAACTGAATCGACTTTCGTACATGCAAACATGAATAATATTCCGTTTTGCTGCTTGTGCTCCTACTATTCACTTCCATTTTTCAATTTGCTCAGTACTAATGTACATTTACAACTAGACCTAATATTATAATACTAAAGAAATTCGTTAGTAATGATAGATTCCCACGAAGTTGGCAGTGTATCATACCAATAATTGGTAGCAGTTTATAGACCTTGGCAAGGTACGGTACGGCTATGCACCCGGTCCGGAAACTATGGTGTAACCCTTTATACCCGGTACGTAGCCTATATGTTATAATCTGGAATGTGTCCTTAAAGTGGCTGTGCCTAATGATTTTGCTGATTATGAAAAAGGTGTAAATGTTTACTAAATGTTTGATTCGGTGTGTACACCTCGATGAACAGAATTTGCCATCGGCCTGCAGTTTAGTATTATGTATGCAATTAATATACGTACTTGATCGCTTGTTTTCTGATGCAATTATCATGGTAATTCACTAAGCCGCATAACAATTTCGCTGTTACAATGCCTAGTGTTGGATCAGCTTATGGTAATTATTGTGGTGCGTTTGCGAATTCCTGTATATAGGTTTTCATTTAATTAGTCACAATTGCTACTACAATAGATGTTTGGCAAATTGGGCCATTCTGCTGGCGATTTTGTCTCATCGCTACAACTACTTTGATCGCCCTGTAAATAATTTCATTACTGGTACACAGTTTACGCAGTAACAATGTGCTGCTATTGTTATGTGGTCATTGCAATTGTAGGTACAATATATCGTATAATTGCATAGATGTCTAGAAGATACAATGCAAGATAAATCAATTATGCATCAATTATGCCGATGTTCTGATGTCATTTAATGGCCATTTTGCGAACGAAAAGAAATCGTTTCGGGTTGGAACGCGAAACGGAAAAGCGTGGTGAAAACTAGGGAACCTGTCTTAAAGGCGTCAGTTGGATTAGGCCAAAGCAATTTTACGGCTGGTGCTCAATGCGTAAATTTACGCGAATTTGTGAGCTGCCCACAACGAGGCGAAGAACTCGGATCGCACAAAATTGCAGTTTAATTATTCACCACTTTGCCAATACACTACTTTGCGTCCAGTAAAAGCCGGAAGCGTTACTATTCAATAGCTTAATTCCAATAAAACGCATGGAATTCGTGATGATTCACAGTGCGGCAAAATTCGTTATCGCAGGATGATGAAGCGGAAGCAATTATTTGATAGCAGGCGAATTGTTGCATCGTGCTCTGCAGCAATCACAAACTGCTGATGGCTCTTCTATCATCGACGCACGTAAACTTTCTTCGACTGCTAACTTAAATTACTTTGTTAGGTGTGCTAGAAGCAGCCGTCTGGTTGATGATGTAGTGGAAAAATATGCACATTAAGCTAGATGGATCCCGATGGAATTAAATCATGCGCTATAAATCACACCCAAAACTTGGCATTTTCTGCAAATGGAACCCACAACGTCCGAGGATTAAAATTACATTTTGCGGATAAAGATAATATCCAGAAGAGCCAGCCACGTGGCTGCTGCTGAGTGGCGAATTGGGATATTTCAATTTCGACGATTTTCCGCACCCGGAAAACGGAGAGGAACTGCTGTTCGCACAGTTGCCATACATTATGATGTGCATGGACGTTTCCCAATTTTGTTGATGTCTGTTTGTACTTATAAGAAACGCAACGTTATTATCCGCGTAAACTTTCATGAAGCAATCATATTAACCGTCTCAAAGTAACTGATATTATTGTGTTTCCATCTTCGTCATTCTCTACATTACTTTTTTGTCATAATTATTAGAACATTCGCAGAAAAGTATGTAGTTCATCTGAAGCTTTTCTGATGCTAGAAAACTGCTCTAGCTAACTTAAATTACAGCCTTAAACGTTAAATCTTCAGACCTTATCAATTTCTTTTCAATCCTTGCTTGCAATCGAATCTTCTATGAGATTGCCGTATTAGTGAAGATATGTGGACAGATAATTTAGAGAAGATTTCAATCGAAATCCAACAAAAAGTGTGGGATTCATATAGGTTTCCGAAGATTTTGCTTTTTTTGCTTTTGTAATTAAAATCTGACCACGAACAAAAACATGAAAAATGATATATTAGGTTGATGATTGCGTCATTAGAAAGGTATCCGGATGCAGACACAAATGGTTCAAATATTGGGACATCTAATATTAATGTAGAAGAAAGTTTGCGAATCCTACGTATCCTTTGAAGCGTTCGGTATCCTGCAGCGGCTTGTAATATTTGCCATTTTTTTTTCCAACCGCGTTGCTATCCGACTGATTGGAAATTGATCCTCGACCTGAGCGAAACGCTATTCGTCATCCCTTATCAATGTCGATAAATCAGAAATCAGAAAATCGTACGGCAAGCTTCGCTTTCCTCCACTTTGAACAGCCGACTTTACTGTTTATTCAATGACAATTCAACGTGCAATCAGTCTGAAAGTTTGCCAATCGAAATCATATGAAATTCATTAAAATCAAAGAAGCATTGGTCAACAAAGGTTGTAGATAAATGTGAACTTTATGGTAGATTGCCTGATAAAACAAGATTTGGCCAATCAAACATTTAATACGTTTTTAAAAATAAGAATCAATATCGTATCAATAAGTAATAGAGAAGTAACAGTTTTCAATTTAGAATTTGTGTTTTAGAATTTATTGCAATATATATTTTTATTTTTAGCATATTGTGATATACGCTTCAATTTATCAAAGTGGTCAAAATGTTTTGGAACATTACGTCATGTTGGTTAATTAGGATCATTGAATTTTCATTAAAATCCATTTTATTTTCGTTGCTATGCCTACTTATTTCCATAAATAATAGTTATCGTTCGTTTAATCGAATTTACTACACAGCATAATGAATTACAACAAGCACAATTTATTCCGCTACTTATTAGGATATGATAGATGCATATTTAGCATATTTACGCATTTTTCGCCACTTTAATCATCTCCACAATTTTTGTATGCAATTGCTGACACTTAATGCTATTCTCTATTCGACTCCTTGTGTCTGAGAATGTACATTCCTAACATATGTCTGCACTTTCGTGCAGCATGAATGTCGTGCCCATTTAGCATTTATCATTCCATCCCCATTTTTATGATTGCGTCCTGTCGCATGGTGACAAGTACTGTTATTATTCTGAGCTTACGTAAATCTAAATCTGTGCTATGACCTTATTGCTGTTCTGGATTCGAAATACAAATGCACGCATTTTGTAAGAATTGGGACGCAAGGCAATTGTTCAATCCGCCCAGGTTTAGCATATTTCCAAATGACGTAAGATATCAAATTCCAGATATAATCTATCTGCTATTTCCATGTTATTGCACCGAGTCTTACCTAAGTTGCATGAATAATGTCCATGTCACAGTGATAGATACGTTCCGAATGGAAATCTTATATAAAGTTTTCGAAAAACAGCGATAAATGAAACGCGTGGAAAGAGGAAATGCGGCTGCAATTTTTCACCCCGATCCATGTGTCTCAACAAATTGCACCTAATGGAATTGAGCATTATTGTGTATTAGTGAAGCAGGAGGCAGAGAGGACGTGAAATGCATTTATTTGTAGCATTCAATTGCTAGCCATGAATTATCGTGATTAATTCGGTTTCGACGTTCAGTTGAGACCTGAAAGATACACCATAGGATAAATAACTTCATGTAGGAGAGATATTCCCATCTAAATCTTGTTCCAATTCTGTGACAAGACATTGAAGGAGTTATGTACTGCAAGCTAAATTCAGTACGTTAGGAAGCAACTGCTTAGATAGAATAAGCCAGTTTTTAAATGATTTTTGCCTTATAGGACCAAATGTCTAAATTCTTTACGTTGACGCTACTTCCAGAGGCACCTTGAATATGCAACCCCACTGCCTGCGCACCTATATAAGCACGTGCTAGTGCCGCAGGCAGACAGTCATGGTTGAGTCTCTTACGCCACTTATTTGTGCGATGCGGGCTCTGAATTTAAATTTATTTTCAAATATACCTTCCACGCAAGCTCCAGCCTTGCCTACAGCACTTCCTGAGTAACTACATCGTGGTGAAGCAATTACCACCCCTTAGCTATAGTTCGCCTCAATGAGACATGAAATATAGTAAAGATTTTTATTTCTTTTTGGTTTTTATGCAAATATATGGAACAATATATGTATTCTTGAACAAGCGAAAAAAATCTGTGAGCAGAATGCATAATAAGATATCAATCAATGAATGTATGAAGAATCCAGTCGAATTATGAGTTTCCAGTGAAATTCCTATCGAAACCGAGCAAAAACTCTTTGCTGGGAACAAAGCGATTAGATTCTAAGCGATACTAATAAACAACGGTAGATACGTGAAAAGATACTAATTGAAGGATGCATGGAAAAGCTGCTCGAGTTTTATCCGTCAGCGAATCCGAATATGCAATCCGCCAGAGCGCAGAATGCAACAATGCAATTCCAAGCGCACAAAGGATCGCCGATTATTTATTCGAAGCGGCGAAACTCAGTTGCGCCACGATTCGCTTGCAAATCAAAGTATGGTGGACGCAACAAGCAAAAGCGACATTGTGGAATTGATTCGTGAAGCAAACCGCCGCCCACATTCAGCCGCAATAGATAAATCCGTTTTGAGTTGCTCATCGATATGATGAATGTATCCTTCGTTCAATGCCATTGTTTCACTGGGGTATATGAAATACGCCCGTGTCACTGACAAGTTCAAATGCTCGCTTACATTAAGCGTGCTGAAATTACAAATGTAGGGACAATTCAAAAATGGCAGCATTTCTGCTTATCCTCCATCAAATCGGAAATGCAATGACAAAGAATAAGAAGCACGTTTCGGCACGCAATCGGCCAATTTGCGCAAATGCGCGCAGGATTCCGCCGGCACTTACATAAAGGATAATGTTCCACAGCATGCAACTTGTGATTAGATTTGGAATGCTAAGCGGCTGTCATCAGGGCAGGAATGCGTATGCATGTCATGGATTTTCCATCAGCATTGTGCATTCCGCAGCCAGGATAGTCAGTATAATGAGACTTGGGCATGCGCAGTGAATTTCGCTGGCAATTGCGAAAATTCATACGGCGTTCGTGCACAAGCGATATTCGTTCGCAACCTTTCTGGGTAGCGCACAACGAGTTCATTAATTAACCAGCAGCCAACTAATTGGCCGAGACCGCCATCCGCCATCCATCGTCGCTACATAACAGCACCACCGATGGCCACCACCACCGCCTGGATTATGAGTTCACCGACTATCTCCGGCGTGTCACCCACGGGCATGACAACAATTTCAAATTAGCACATTAGATGAGTAATGAGCTCCACCAATGAGTTTTCGCTGCTAGAAGAATACCAACCCCCTAATTTGCGTTATGACCTCGTCGCTTCTAATTAAATACGTGATTTGCGGTCACTGTACGCATCTTCTTCTATTATATAAAATCTTAAGTATGTACTGTCGAGTTTAGTGAACGTCTAAAATACTCAATGGATTGTAATCAAATGTTACATAAATGTTCCGAGTACACCGGGGAAGGTTTGTC
>JAOEHK010001537.1:1941-13458 GCA_025447835.1 Labidoglobus nevermanni
TCCGAACCAAGGCAAATCTATCTAAACTGTAACATTACTACCACCATTAGTACTCCAACTGCTATTAATACTACTGTTACTACCACCTTCAGCTAACCCAAATTTCACGTTTTTCATAATGGAAAACGATCGTAACATAAAGAAACTGTTCAACATTCTCGATTCACGGAAACACGGAAATTCGCTTCCTTGTTCCACCAATAGATCCCACTTGCCTCTGAACCAAGGCAAATCTATCTAAACTGTAACATTATTACCACCATTAGTACTCCAACTGCTATTAATACTACTGTTACTACCACCTTCAGCTAACCCAAATTTCACGTATTTCATAATGGAAAACGATCGTAACATAAAGAAACTGTTCAACATTCTCGATTCACGGAAACACGGAAATTCGCTTCCTTGTTCCACCAATAGATCCCACTTGCCTCTGAACCAAGCCAAATCTATCTAAACTGTAATATTATTACTACCATTAGTACTCCAACTGCTATTAATACTACTGTTACTACGTTTTTGTTATCCCGAATCCAACTTCAACTAACCTAAATTTGGTGCATCGCAATCCCTTTTAAAACAGGTTTCACATTGTTAATCTATATATGGATTACTTCGAAACCCAGCAATCTGCTTTCTTGTTCTACTAATAGGTCCTTGTTATCTCTAATTCATGGCAACTTGATCTAAACCGTAATATTACTACTACTTCCACTTCTACTCCTCCTACTAGTACTACAACGTTTTTATAAACGCAAATCCACTGAGTCGGTTTGAAAGCAGGTTTTGAGGTCACATTCACTATCTAAATTTGATGCACTTAACAATTTCCTGGTTAATCGATTCCAACATTAAAACATTGGTTCTAAAATGGGTTCACATTGTCAATCTATATCCGATAAATCCACTTCCTTATGCTACTAATAGATCTTAAACAGCTCTGTACCATACCAGATCTATCGAAGCTCTAACATTACTGCTATTACTACTGCTACTGAAAACATCAGGAATGTGTGATTTGCGATTGAATTCTCGGTCAAATAAGCATTGGAGACGTAATGCTAATCGAAAGTTAATTGGGTAATTGATGACGATGTCGACAAGTTGACAAGTGCGAATCCCGGATGGCGAACAACCCCCTCACTCGGGCAAAGGGTGAAGCGATCGGCAAAAACGATGTTGGACAAGCAGCGACAAAAAAGCGGAGCGCTCGATAAGGGCGAGAACGTGTTAAACACGTGTCGGAATGGCGGCATCCACAAAAGCCGATGGATTTTACAATGAGTCGATGTCAATCCCGGCTAATGATCGCTCGCCGACCACGACCGCAGCAAATTACCCTTCCGGATGTCGGGGCAGGGCTGGCGCCAGATGGCGGCAATGAGTGTTAGTTTGGTTGCCGCCACCGCCGCCGCCGCCGCCATCATCATCGTGTATGCCTAATGACATCACACAGCGGGCGCCACTATCGAGACGCGTTCAGCATGAGAACGCCACGCATCCTTGGCCAGGACGAGGACGAGAACAAAAACGGCGTGTTGCAGAAAAGCCATCATCCCCTCGAGTGCGCCGCGGCGAGAAATTAATATGGATGAAGTTAGCGCTGGGGCGGGAAAAAAGCTAGGTTACGATTCTAACCTGATTGCCGCTGCTTGCATTTGCATCGCATTAATTAAGTAGTCGCATCGCGGCGAGAAATCGATCGCGTTAGGTTAAGTGCGACGATTTAATTAAAAGCGGCAGCCAGGTGCAGGCGAATGTCGGATCGCTGATGAAGAGACATGCAGCGCAGGGGTGCAGGGTGCAGGCTGCAGGCGAGATGCCGGAAGCAGCTGCTGGCCGATGATTCCGCATGCAATGCGCCAAGTTTACGGGATTTATGGCGCTCGGAATGGGAGCGCACGCGTTCGACGTGCGACATTAGCGGAAGGGTTAATTTAGCTGGATTAATTTCATATCGAGGGGCTGCCGCCAAGTTGTTCCCGGGGCGCACTTACAAACAATATTGCCCACACAAACATGCCGCACGCGGATTAAACGCGATGCAATTGTGTCTTCGGAGGGCGGAGGGTGAATCCGCCGCATTCGCAATGCGTCTTTAAAATGATTCTCGATGATTAATTGCATTTCATATGCGAGGGAATCACGAGGACAGTTTTATACTCGATTCTTGAACAAATCTACAATCGAATGCGAAAAAGGAGCCCAAATTCAAACTGAATTTAAATTGTAATTCGATTTCTTATTATTGCATGTTAAAGTAGGCAAAGGACATAAATATTGGAATTTACCCTAATCTTAATAAGATTTCAATATGACAAGCTATGATTAATTAGATTTTGCAGAAATCTGTAATCGAATTGGCGCGAAATTTAAATCTGTTATTAACTAAATATAAAATAAGCTTGTACTTATTCTAGTAATCAATGAAACCACTGTTGGGTGTATTTCTAACAGTGGACGTATTAGCCTTAACCTTAATAAGAACACAGAGCGTGAAAACGCTGAGATTCGTAAGCGTATTAATGATTTGGATTCATTACGGCAAGTGGCCGCATCGGGCCCTAACATGATTAAGTCGTGCTCCCATTACTAATACATTACGCGGCCCAAAGGGCCTTCGATTGAAATCGAATGCGACAGCCGCAGATCGCGCCCCGATCGCCGGCTAACGCGAAATGAAAGCGACGCACTAATTGGCCAATTACGCGAACGATATCAGCCCATTCCGGCCAACTTTACGAGCCGCTTGCTTCTTTGCCCGATTTCTTACGCTCCCTTCATTCCAATCAGACAATCAATTCATTGCGCAATTACATCCGAATATGTTGCACTTCATTTCTTTCCTCAATATCAGCGATTCCCAAAATGGTCGATATCGACCCTTAGGGTTCGTGCTTGTCATTAAGGGGTCTATGAAACCCAACAATATAGGTAAGGAATCTACGGAGCAAAAAAGTTTGGGAAACACTGCTCTAAATCAGTGGTCGGCAAAGCCGGTCCGCAGGACATTGAGTACCGGTCCGCAGCGAAATTTCCCCAAGATGGGATCAATGGATTTTAGAAAAACAAGGTCATATATTGTTCCTAAGTTTAAGTAGCTTAAATATATTGCTATTATATTGCTGCTAAGTGGTTTTTCAATTTTTACCCGGTTGTTTTTATATTGTTGCTATATTCAACTCATAATAAATAATCTATTGTTTGTACGATTTA
This sequence comes from Labidoglobus nevermanni, assembly GCA_025447835.1. Lineage (NCBI taxonomy): Eukaryota > Metazoa > Arthropoda > Insecta > Coleoptera > Staphylinidae > Labidoglobus > Labidoglobus nevermanni. The sequence goes on from JAOEHK010001537.1 coordinate 5,158, forward strand.
ACGAAGACGATTTTCTTGTCTTCCGCCAGTCCATGACGCAAAAAAGGTTGCCGACCACTTTTCTAAATGATCTTGCGATTTCTTGACATTTCCTAGCTAATTTTAATTCTGATGTGATAACAATCATTCAACTCTATTGTTCACTATTAAAATCTCTACTTCCTATCATGGATTTGATAATGTATGCTCCTGTTTCCGAGTTGCTTTGAGATAATTTAAATAATTCTGAGATATATACAATTATTCTTTAAAGAAAGACATGGAAATATAGATCGTAGCCTACACATTGAGGATAATTTGAACAAATGGAACATTGGCTGTACAATAAAAAAGATTGATTTAAGAATCTAGTAAATTTATTACTTTTTCATTCTTAGCTTCCAAGAGGGAAAATATCACCATTTTTCAATTGCTATTTAATGCTTTGATCAAACTCTTCATTACTATTCCCAATTCAGTTATTTCAAGGGTATCGATATTATGCTCCTGTTTCTGAGTTGCTTTGAGGTAATTCAAATAATTCTGAGATTATACAATTATTCTTTGAGTTGGAGAAACACATTGAAATATCTATCGTAGTTTACACATTGAGGATAATTTGCACAAATCGAACATTGGCTGTACAATAAAAAATGTCTCATTTAAGAATTTAGTAATGAATTGAGGATGTTTTTCATTTTGAACTTCTAAGAAGCAAAATATCACAATGTTTCAATTGATATTTAATGCATTGATAAAACTCTTCATTACTATTCCTAATTCAGCGTTATTTCAAGGGTATCGATATTCTGCTCCTGTTTCTGAGTTGCTTTGAGGTAATTCAAATAATTCTGAGATTATACAATTATTCTTTGAGTTGGAGAAACACATTGAAATATCTATCGTAGTTTATACATTGAGGATAATTTGCACAAATCGAACATTGGCTGTGCAATAAAAAAGATTGATTTAAGAATCTCGTAATTAATTGAAGATACTTTTTTATCCTTGGCTTCTAAGAGGGAAAATATCACCATTTTTCAATTGATATTTAATACCTTGATAAAATTCTTACTACAGAATACTAAGAATGCTAAATACTACTAATCTTAATTCAGCGTTATTTCAGGGGTGTCGTATTATTTTCTACAGTTATTCTTTTAGATTGAGAGTAATTGATGAGACTTTTTTATTTTTGACTTGCAAACTGATATTTTGGAATGTAAATGTTTTAATTTAAAAACAATAAAGGATGAAATAAGAGATTCGAAATTCGATAGTGATTTTCATTGATTCGCTATTTAATTCTCTCGAATTTAATGTGATATCGAGAAGAGGATCGGCTTAGGCTGCGATGAATTTACAAACACACTTCGTTACGCCGCTCAAATGGAGACACGCTGCGAGAAGACGTCAAAGATGAGCGAGACGACCCCAAAGGCTTTGCGTAAAATTATTAGACGCTGGAGCAGCGTCGATCGCTGCTCCGCATCACGTTGATCCGTGTTGACATTCAAATTTCTCTCGGCTTTGAATACATTTCACCCGCACAGCCAGCTAACCTAAAAAAGCATCCCCGCCCCGGCCGGAGCGCCAGCAAGCAGACATTGACACGCGCAATGACAGGGGATGAATTCCGCTCCATTCTAATTCCCGCAGTGCAATATTTCTTCGGGCGCCGCGCATCCCAGAGATCTAACCTCAAACGCATACCAAATGCCCCGAATAGGTTACTCGCACGCTCCACTGGCGACCAGCGTGAACGTCAAACGGATTGCGCAATTCGGGCGGGTGCTCAGCTTGCCTTGGGGGCGGCAGTGTGGCGGAAAAACGAAAAAGCGAAATCCGGTTATCGTCTCAATCTGCGCGCTCCCCCGCCAAGGAGACAGGTGGCCGCATCCGCCATATTGTTGCTGTCTGATAACAGGGCGAATGCAATTAGTTCACTCATCGTTTCCCAATGTGTCATTTCCGGCAATACCCTTGTCGCATTTCTCAAATGCATTTGCATTTTCGGATTTAAAACGTGGATTGATGGACGACCCTTCCTGCAGCAGTTTGCACGACGATTAAAACTCCAATTTCGGAACTGATGTACGAGCATTAACTTTCCGCGCCCCGTTTCACTAACGACAATCCCATCTCAAAGTTGTGTCCCTACTTTCAGAACGAACAACCTAATCCAACCATTTTCTATATCTACTCTGCAACCATTTGGATTGTTCTATACTTCTAATATTCAGCATCCTTTCTGTTGGTCTCTCTATGACATGTTCAGAGATCAAGATATGTTCTTTAGCCTCTGCGCCTCCAAGAAACCTACTATCCTTCCTTAAGAGTATCTCAGATGACTCCCTTGGATTCTAAATATGGGCTGCAGTACAATAGGCCTTTTAGGCCGCAGTGCTTGGGGGAACAATAACCCCAAAGGCCCACCCCATAAAAAGAAATTCTTTCGTAGAAACCCGTAACTTGTAATCTGTATTGCTGTTAGCCATATGGGATATGGTGCTAATTTATTTCTTCTATATTCTTCTAGTTTTTGATTCTCAGTTTTCTTCCTCCCTTTGCCATTTGAAGTCTGACATGGTTTTCCTTATTTCGTGATCCTATAATACTAGGTTAGGTTAGGTTTATAATGCTTTCTTTTCATATCAAAGCCATTTCCTATCAGCCTAGTCGATCACATTCTACAACTTCTTGAATCAATAAGGAATGAACCGAGAGAATTAGTTTATCAAGTAATTGGGCATTAAGAATTGCGTCTAATTGTTCGGTGTCCAAGTGTACACGTCAAGAGAACTTTAAAGCGAGTTCGTAACTACTTCTAAACTGACTAAGATTTGGTCTTGATCTAAATCCCAACCTTAAAACTAGTTGCACTCGCAGTCAACTTTCAGGCAGAGCAAACTTGGAAAATCAGATGTTTAGAGCACAGATCGATGTCTTGTGGTATTCTACGGCAACAAGCCAGTTTCCTTGTCCATCTCAAACAGTGCGACTGCACCCTCAACGATTATACTAATCAAACATACGTAAAAATGCCATTTCAGGGGCAGTCATTCAATCCGTCGTCGAACAACCAAAGCAATCATCAAAATGGGGATAAATAGCATCGGGATGAGATGATACGGAATTGAAGCAGAAAAGAGCGTTGCTTTATGACGCCACCAGCGATAAGCATTAACAAAATGGCGGCAAATTGCTGTTTACGGCGACAATCGCCATTTCCGGCTAATGCTAATCGGATACCTCCGGCAAATCCATCCGAGATTGTCCATTGCCATGGACCATCTGCGGTCGGGGTGATTCCACTTACTTCACGATCCTCAGTCCGCCGGAAATTGCAGGCATAAAGTAAATTCTCATCGTTGCAATGCGACAATATGATTGCCGGATGAAAAATGACATGGGGACTTGTTTTATCGCACTATGACATCGTCCGACAATGAAAAAGGCATATTGGCGAGGTGCAGGCTGAGGGGTTGGGTGGGTGTCGGCGCGCGCTGAGGGGGACGCCATTATTAGTTACATAAAATATGTTATTGCGCGGTTGGGGAAGAAGCGGCAGCAATGCGAACAATACGAGCGTGCGCTGGCCGGCCGCGTCGCGAACTCACCCCCGCCCTAACCTCAAACATCGCGATCGGGCGGCATGCGCCCGCCGTCGGCGCCATTCGACTTCCATCAATCACGTGCGATTTTAATAACACCCCAAAGCGGCCGCAGCGTCTCCGGCCGTATTAGCGGCAGCCGGCCGCTAGATGGCGTCTCGGCTAATGACTGCGCGATAATTATGCGCATTACGGGCGCGTTAGCGTAATGCGAATGCGGCCGTAAAAATAATGCGGCTCCTCGACGCTGTTCTGGCGCGCAGGGGGGTGCGAATGCGAGCCCTTTAAATCGCTGACATTTATTCCGCCCCGTCGACATCTTATTGCGGTCCGTCGCCGGAAATGCACCTCGACGCGCAAACTGTCAGCGACATTGGCTAATATTTGCGCACATAAATTTCGCAAACATTACCGCAATGCACGAAATAACGAAACCGCCCGCCCCGTTCGCCCCACGAACGCCTGCACCACCCGCAACCGCTGTGACATGCAACAGTGTCGAGGGTTTGAGGTTGGAAGTGTGTCTGGCGTTCGCTGCCTGCACCACCACCCAGACAATGAATTCGAAGCTTCATCATCAAATGTCGTGCGGCAACATTTCATATCGCCCTAACCTAGAATATGTTTTTAATTTCCATTTGCATTTTGCATTCTCCATAATGAAATTCGTTTCACTAAGTTTTCAGACGAAAATAAGTTTTGCGTATTTCCTTCACTTCTCACTACAGTAGAATCCTGATATAAGGAATATCGATTTAGCGAATAATCCCGATTTAAGGTTAGAAAGTGCTAGTCTGCAAAATCTCGATTTAAGGAATAAAATTAATGCATTATTTCATGGAATTGAAGTAGTTTTATGACTTGTTCGTTGTAGCGAGTCTTGTAAAAACTACAGTAACACAAGAAGCTGCCAAATTCTTGGAAATTTGACATTGAAATTGTATCAATGATTAAATTAAATGATTAAATGATTAAATGAAAACCAGAGAAGTGTGAAGTTGTCGGTCTCCAAATTCTTTATTTTACGATGTACAAATTATTCCATATGCTGGGATCCCCGACCGGTTTCGGCCATTATGGCCATCCTCAGGGGTGTGTTTTAAAATTATTTGGACACAGCCACAACTTAATGGTACAAAAGTACAAAATGTGTGGTTATTGATCGAAAGATTGTAATTTTAGTGCAATTAAATGTGTTTGATGCATTGCACGATATTGAATTAGCTATAGATATCACAAGTTTTACTAATGTTATGCTCCAGACTAAAATACATAGATATTTTCTAAAAATATAATATGTACGTGTTTATGGTAATCTCTTTCTTTGTCGTGATAATCTTGATTTAGCATATAATCTTGATAAAAGAATTTTTCGCGTCGATCCCTTGAATTTCATTAAATCGCAATTTTTCTGTATATGATTTTCCAGTAGCTTTAATTTAAAACAAATTAAATGTCAAATTATCGTTTGTTTTTCTCTAACCTAACCAATCTCTTTGGGCATGTAAATTTACATTAATATTCGGTTTTAACATAAGATTTCAGCTGGGAATTTGTCTTCAACATGTTCTTCTAGTTTCAAACTGCATTTCCAGAGGAAATTGTCGACTTTGAGATTAAATTTCTAATAATTTTCGTATATTTGAGTTCCTAATGGCTTTATTCACAAAAGAACACTTCTACACATGAATTATATTTGTTGCAGGTTAGAGCTAACTTCTAGTGCTTCTCCCCTCTGTAGACAGGCTCCTTCCACCCTTAGACACAAATAAGCTGTTAGGTTTGCCTAGCATCTTCTTTTCTATTTCTGAAATTCTTCGCTTAACTAATGATGTAAAAATTCCTATTTATCCATCCATAAATAATTGAACCAATTTATTACCCTATTTCTCCATTAAAATAAATTGGCAACCCGTTAACTTGAGCGAACTTTGGAATATTTGCAAACCAGCTCGACTTCTTCGCTCTTTAATAAGCAATGTAAATAAGCAGAAGTGCGACAACAAACAATTGCAAATAACGAATGCAAAGTTTCGCGTTGCAGATTGGCGCCTCAGCCGCCCCCAGCGTCAAGGTAAATGCGCGTGTCAAATTAAACGTAAATGAAAAGTAGCATCACTGATTTGTGATTAGATTAAAGAGGCCCCTCGGCTGTCGGCAGCGCGACCGGCGGCGGCGAACTTCTGCCGCCCCCACAGATTGTTGCACTTCTTTCTCGCCTCAATTGTATTAGCAGCAAGCTGCGACCCAGACGCGCGCGCCCTCTTTCCGGCAGCCTCCACCGCCCCATCGTCTCCACCACCTCCACCGCCAGCGCCTTACAAAGTAAGGGACACTCGAAATTTAATCTTCCTACAGCGATAATTGGCATTTCGCGTTTGAGAGCGAATAAAGTCACACTCAAAAAGTGCACAAACAAACAGCTCTGGGGGCGGCATGAGCAATTCTGCATTTGCGCGACGCCGAGCTGGGCGGTGGTGCGATGAAAACGTCTTGCCAGCCACCCAGTGGCCGCGTCGGCTGGGGGCGGCTGGGGGCGGCTGGATGGCTGTTGGTAGCGCCAAAGTGTGTCGACGTCGGCGTCGGCGGCGGTGGCGTTCACGGGCTATCTTTTTCAGGCTCCGCCTCGCAGAGAATCGCGCCACCGCCTTCGAGCTGCGGCGGCGGTGGCGGCGGCGTCGGTGGTGGTGGCGTCGGTGGCATATATGCGCACATACACAAACTCCCATACTCGAATTGTTGTTCGCCGCCAATTTGCACTTCGTCTCACTGCGGGGGCGGCGCATCCAACGCCGCCACCAGGAGGCGGCTAGTCCGCTATGACCTCGTAAATGATTGCTCTTCCTATATTTATTCCAGCGCTAAATAGACGTGGCCATGCATTCAAATCCAACCTTAAAGGTTAGCATCTAACTTTCGTGCTTAGAAGAGTTTCATTTTCGGAAAAACGAATGCTTGTTTAGAAATTAGCGGCCTGGGGATGAAGGAGACAGGAAGAAGCCAATTCTATGATTAAGCAGATCCAGAAGTCATTTGTAGGAATATTTTCAGTTAACCCAAAGAAGGTCGCACCCTTCCCCACTAAAAATGTACCAGTAAGAGTCAGAAATTGGAATGGGAAATAGTTGACATTATGCTAGAATAGAATAGAGGCAGGAAACCCCGAACACAATGATATGGATTTGTAAAAGAGTGCAAAACTGGAGCAAAACTGAGGAGAGCACGAATATCGCAGTGGAAAGGTTTCAGGAAGCTGGTAAAGGGAGCAAGTAGCGATCTCGGATATCAGCGCAGGAGGCGAATCTAATTTCTTTTCTTTGCGATATCTTAGTCGGATTGTGCGCATGTTACACACATGAGTAGCGGGAAGCTATTTAGAATTTCCTTTGGATCGGAAAGCAAACGATACAGGAGGTTAGGGCGCCGGTGGGTGGCATGCGCCGGGCGCATCCACCGGGCGCGTCCTTTGAGCGCAATTGTCGTGTTCGCATTAGATCGCCCTCCCAGATTGCAGATTGCCGGCTGGAGACGCGGAAGTGTTTGCGAACGCGACTGACTTATTGCCCGCCGCCGACGCAATTTACCCGCTTTAAAGGCCACCCCTGGGTTAACCCATATCTGATGAAAGTTTACATATATTATCGGGCGAGTTTCGATTTTCGACCCGCTCCCAAATAGCCTGTTTATAGCGACAGTCGCCTGGTTGGGTGCAAATTTGGTTTTTATCTATTTTTCCCTCTGGACTGCATAACGTTTCTGAGACTAGAGAGGAAAACCTATCACTCCATTTTCTAACGATGGTAAATGATGGTAAAATCACCCATGTGCAGCTGGATCACGAAATTGGACTGGTTCCTAAATATTTCATTTGATTTTTATCTCAGAAAACACTACCTACTCATCAAGCTCATCTTGATGGTCATTGGTGCAGGTAGTTAGCGTCCATTTTCCAACTACCATGCTTATATAAGGTACGAAACTTAAGTTCTGTTTCAGAAAATACTTCAAACTCGTTAAGGCTTTATAGTTACTGCTTTAGGCAGTTAGCGTCTACTTTCTAAGAGAAACCTAAGTAAAATAAGGTTAAACTCCCCATGTGAAAGATATCACGAAACTGGACCATTGGGGAGAACAAACATCAAGGTCCCCAGAAACCTAGTTAATCTATGGCAGAACTGCTACTGATAAAAACTCGATTGTTAGCGTCCATTTCCTAACAGACACCAAGTTGAGATATAACACAACTATCCGAAAGCAACTAGACCACGAACAATATTGAGAACCTCTATTTTTATATCGAAAAAGAACCGAGTTTTATCACCCTGTTAATGGGTCATCCAGTAAACGAATGTGTTTCTAGAAACTCTCTAGACCTTTTTAGAAACGGCACATTAAATAATTAGCACAACTCGCCCTAATCTGGCAATTGTGGTTTGTTAGTTACTGCTTCAGGCAGTTACCGTCTACTTGCTAAGAAAAACCTAAGTAAAATAAGGTAAAACTGGTACATTGAGGAACACATACATCAAGGCCTCTAGAAAAAGTAGTTAATCTATAGCATAACTGCTACTGATAAAACCTTATTTGAATTCTACAATATCCCAGAAAACCATTCAAGGCTGATGAGGATCATTTCAGATTGTTAGCGGCAATTCCTAACAGACGGCAAGTTGACTAATCTAGTAAACGAATGTGTTTCTAGAAACCT
>JAOEHK010001548.1:0-15748 GCA_025447835.1 Labidoglobus nevermanni
TTTCGTGAGGCGCGGGGCCGTTCAAACGCGGGGCCGGGTGCGGCTGCACGCGCTGCACCCGCGTTGCGCCGGCCCTGGATACACTTGTCTTTTAATCAGTCTTTCAGGGCTTGTTAACAAATCGCTTGCTTACTCATCGCACCATTGGGGAAATCAGCGATCTTGCCGACATGGGATTATCAGCATGAGCATCTTATGGTATCCTCACGTCGCCCACATCGGATCTAATTCGGGTGCGGCAAAGACGTGCATAGGTAATGACTTTGGCAGTTTGCGCCGTCCTCAGCATTATCAGCACTTGGGCGCAAAGTTTATTCGCCATTACCGATGCCAACTTGGTTTGTTTCAGATGCGACGTATTGATTACCGCATTTTATTTCTAGCGTACGTAATCTACGCCGCTCAAAAGTTGCGCGTAGTTGCGAATTAGATTCACTTACAAGGGTGGCAATGACGAGTGTGTTGCCGGTAATTGCCAGCAGAAAGATGACGGAGTAGAAGAGGATCTGAATCTTGCCGCTCTCGTACCATTGCAGATTGCTGGCGATCTTCTGCAGCGTCGGCAAGTTGCTCAAGTTGCCTTCGAGATCCGCGCACGCGACGTAATTGTAAATAACGCTGTAATTGATTTCCGGTGCGAACGTCGACAGTTTGAAATCATTTTCCATCCTGTCACAGAATTTGCCGCTGGCGACACCGACGCGCTAACTACCTGTACCTTTGATATTGAACATTGTTTCTCTTAAATATTGAACATCAGCACCACATCGCAGGACTATGTTGAAGGAATCAAGTGCGCGTTTGGCGCGCAACGGTGGCGAGTCCTAAACGCGAGTGGCGCGCTCGATGACTCCCCGAAGACTGAGGTTACCCGGAGACCAGCAAACATTGTGCTTTGAGCGTCGCGACGTCGCGCACGCCGTTTGCAAACACGTGCGAATATTGGTGTAAAGGCGATTAAGTTAAAGATGCATATTTAGATAGTGGATATTTAGAATGATTGAGTATTGTAATTATTCTACAACATTGTACAAGGTATCGGAAAACATGACGAAAAATTCAAGTGCGAAAACGGCAAATGAACATGGTTGAAGTGTTTTGACACTACGCAGTCGGTCAGAGTGCAAAACGAAGTGTATATTAATTTTTTGAATTACAGTTAGTGGTAGAAACGTCAGCTCGCTGAATGCGTTTAATACCAGCCGTAGCCGCCGCCCAGGCCGCTTTGGTATCCGTGATAGCCGCTGTAGGAAGGATAGTAGCCGCCGTAGGATCCGTGCCCGCCGTAGCCACTCAGGCCGCCATACCCTCCGTACCCGTGACCATAGCCGCCGTATCCGCCAAGCCCGCCATAGCCGCCATAGCCTCCATACCCGCCGTAGCCGCCTAGGGAGCTGCCGTAGTACGACTTCGAAGGGTACGAGCCGTAGCCGGAGCTGTAGCCGCCGTAGCCGCCATAGCCGCCGTAGCCGCCCAAGATGCCGCGCTTCACCGTCTTCCTCTGGGCGTCGGCGACGACGTCTTCGGCGAGGCACTGCGCCGCCGCGCAGAGGCAGATAATGGCGATCAGCTGCAAGTGATCGGCCGATGGCAGTAGACGTGGCCGCGACTGGCTCTCACTACTTACGGATGCCTTCATAACGGCCGCTGGATGTGAAGCTGGACTGGACTCGGTCTGCTGTGGGGTGGCCGCCAGGCGCCGCTTTATAGCGCCTTCCGCGGGCCCCTTCTTCGTCGCGCAGCCCGCTGAGCTGTGACAGAGGAAGGCTGCGACCGTCACGGCGCGAACAATGCCCGCCGCACTTATCTGATAACTCTTTTACCGCCAATTAAGCGCGAACACGTGCGCATCAAGGAGTTGCGGCAATCAGATTGTCGCACCTGCGGTCTTGCTAATTATTGCATTGCCCAACTGCTCGCCGCGTCATGGGCAAGCGCCCAAATGTTCCTTCTCATTCAGCACAAACGGCGCATTGATTCTGTTCAAATAGCAATGCTAATTGCGTGACGCAAACAAACGAGGCGAATGCAAGTTTTGTCTCGTCGCGAGAAAGCGCAGAGCGACGATGTTACGAATGCATACATGACGACGATGAATCACGAAAAAGCCAGAAAATTGCACAAGAGCGCCTAAGGTCGCTGGCGAGCGCGAAGACGCATTATAGGACGTTGCAAGAACAAGTCTAGTTCTAGCGGCGCGAATTCAGCGGACGTGAATGGCGGATCGTGCGAATTGTGCGCGTTTTTCGCGCCGGCAATTATCGCGCCGTGACCGGCGGACGACAATTCGCGATTCGCCGATGCGTTTTTGCGCGTTCGCACATCGCGCAATGTTTGCGGCATGTCATTGTCATTCTGCCGCGTTATGCCATTTTTATGCTGACCTTTTTCCACATCTGCGTTTGTTTCGCGCTCCGCGAATGCAGATTGAGTGCGCGACGCGCGCATACTAAGCGCGCAAATATTGAGACAATCCTGCACTCGCCGCAGCAGCCATCAATCATCATCAAAGTGCCTCATATTTCACGCGAAACGCCGCGTTGCGCAATGACATGTTTTAAATACATATTTCATGCCGAAATGACCACCGTTTGCTATTGCACGCGGGCTTTTTATTCAATCGCTGCACCTAAAGTGCATTCGCCAATAAATCGTACTGTTTATCAATTAATGGCCGCAAACGATTGATAGCGAAACGAAAGACCTTAGCACAAGCGCTTCAACCAATCTCGCTTCAATATTTGTTCATAAACAAATCGTGCTGCTCTTTGCGAAGCCAAAGCCACGCTGGTCAATAGGAAAATCAGCTGTTAGAAATTATGCAGGCTCAATTATCTGAAAGTGTGAGAAAATTGGCGTCAATAGAAAGAATAAAAAATCCAATACAAATGTGGTCTTGATTTCAACATGGGCGGAAAATATCTCACGTATAGAACAACAACAATCGCTCAGTTGTGCTAATTAGCAGCTATTACGTAGCCAATTAATGAAAAATACTAATTACGCGAAATTGATCAACGCTGTCCTCAGCGAACGCAATTAATTGTCTTCAACAATCATCAATACATTGAAATTGCATATTTAGGCCCAAACATTCTAAACTATACAATATTAGCTTTATATTTATAGTTTTACAAACAGGCATACCGCATATGGAAGATAGTTAAATTTGCAATATGCATCAGTAAACGCAATTAAAACAATTTTAAAATTGATTCGGTTTGCTAAAGTGCGCCCAGGGGCGGTTCAAGATGCGCCCAACTGCGCAGTCTTCTGTCTATTGTGTTTGCTTTTAATGGATTGCTAACAAGTAAGTAATTTGATATGGGAGCAAACAAAACAAGAAGGAAATATTGAAGGCAATAATTGTGACATTGAACCTCAAATGATGATTTCGAAACATTCTAGAACGCGCCTGAATTCTTCAGGTCTTTGCGGTTAAGTTGCGCATGAGGAAATTCGGAAATTTCATTTCGTTTCGACTTATTAACCTTGATCAATTTGCCTAATTTTTGATGTGGAACACTGAACCATTGTAAAATTAGCGTTGAGATGGCGCAAAAGGCCGCAGCAAGCTATACGTTGATGTTGTTTTTCTTGGTGCCACTTTGCATTAATTTGATCATTTTTACGCGGTATTGCAAATCGTAGAGATTGATTTACTCATATGTTCAAATGCAAATGAGTCCATTGTGCGTTGTTTGGATTTAATTGCGAAATTATTGTTTTCAGTTGCAAGTTGCACAAGCAAAATGTGTCGTCTGAGTAAATAAGGAAACGTAGTGTGCATAATTTTCCCATTAATAATACTACAACAACATTGTAATCACTTCTTCGCGTGCGAGATAATTTTCAAACACATACATTATAAACAAATTGGTAAACGATTCGCGCTATTTTGTGTTTATCCATTTTCAACAAGCAGAATTAATTTGTTGTCCTCGGCTGAATTTTACAATATTTACGACATTACTTCGTTTCGTAGATTAGGTAATATCCGTCCTACATTATTTTTGGTTTTTCCATTTCCAAACAAATTTATGAGTTAAATTTACGATGGACAAATATTTAATTACAAATAAGCAAACTATTACGTTGCAAAATAACCAAATTCCAATAATGAATACGATGAACGCAAATGCGGTTTGCCAATCTAAATTTAATAAAATTTCAAATTAATGTCCCGTAGTGGCACTTTTCTACAATGAGAGTTTTTCGTAATTTGAGCAACGAAGTTTCGCCAAAAGATGGCGCAAAGAGTACTATTAGTCTAGATTTACTACAATTTTACGCTATCTAATAATATATATTTAATATAATAATATACTTAATGTAACCTGTTGATACAATTTAAGTAATTAATACAATGTTTATAAAATCGTATTCGATTAGCTTTTCGCACGACAAGCGATTGTTCTGGTTCTAACCTCAAAGTTGCACAATGTCGATATCCTTTGATTTGTGAGAAGGCATCAAGAAAATGTAAATTAAAGAATATTCAGCAACAACACATGGTCTTTGCCTATACGTTGTTTTAGGTTTAGCTTGCTAAGACAAACTATTCAACGGCTTTCAATATTGGGAGCGAAATCAACTCTTCCAGTTGTTCCGATTGAAAGGCCACTATTAAGCAGAATCAGTGACTTAACGAAAGGATTAGCGTTTATTGGGATACAAGGTGCATTAATAATGAAAACTTAACAATAGGTACAAAGCAGCAATAGTTCTAAATGAATTTTCAAATGCAATTAATTTCGCGCTGACCGAATTTTGTATCGTCTGAGAATCCACCGCGATGTGTGACTGCGTGGAACCCTTCATTTCCAGGCAATCTCTCATCAGCGAAATACAGTATAATAGGGCTGCGTGTGGTCAGTGTGGTCAAGATTGCTTGTGTGATGGCCGTAAGCCTTTCGCCCAAATGCAATCCGTTGGGGAAGGGTAACAACGTCCATCGAAATGGTCATCTTAATCTCTATTGACATATTTTCTATTTCCTCATCTCCCACACCAGCTTGCCTCTACAATGCAATACGATGTGAACAACTTACTTTTGTCTGCCAATGTCACCTGCTTCTATACCTAGCTGCGGTCGAAGCTTGCATAAACATTGCTTAAATAGTGGTCAATGCGAAGGCATCATAAGTACCACAAAAAGAGAGGAAATACTTCCCTTCCCTTGCTTTATGCATTTTATATGAATTATTTTCATTGCATGAACTTCACTAAATGGTCAATGTTGCAAGTGAATGAAATGTTTATAAGCGTTGCAATTAATCACGTTATTATCAGTAGAAAGATAAATATTTGTTCATGCACTTTTATGATTAAACGTTTATTTTTCTCAATCAACGCTATCATGCCAACATGAATGAGTGCGATACGTTTTACATTGAATATTATTTATATTCGATAGGGATACGGTGAATCAAAATTATTGCAAAAATGCGTTTGAATTCCTATTATCCAAACGCGCTTGCCATGAACGTTTCAGAAGAGTTATTGCAACGTCATGGTGAATAGAAAATTATGAAATGAAACAGATTGCAGGAGGAAAAGCAAGCATGAAAAGAAAATGCATAAACCTTCGGACAATGTCCACAACGTCCTGATGCTAATCTCTTATTGCATTTTGTTCTCTGAATAAGATCTGTCACGGCTGCTTTGTGTCACGTCCAGCATAACCCGATCACAGCAGTGGTCAGCGTTCGAACGCGAAATATTGGCAACCCCCGCAAACACATGGCCATCCGCAAGGAGAGAAAATCAATTACCTTGTCCGATCCGCATCATACTCGCACTTTAAAATTCTGAAATTGTCATATTAATCTGCGGCCTTATCGCCAATTTCAGAACGCTGCAAATCCTCGCTGCAGCAAATGCATCGTCGTGGTCCGCATATCAAGAAGCGCAAGAAAAAGCAGCCGCTGGATGGCAACCCGTTCCTCAAGGGTGTCGTGCTCAAGACGCTGATCAAGAAGCCGAAGAAGCCCAATTCGGCAAACCGCAAATGCGTTATGGTGCGATTGTCCAACGGCAAGGAGATGATCGCCTACATCCCCGGCATCGGCCACAATCTGCAGGAGCACAATATTGTTTTATGTCGCGTGGGCCGAGTGCAGGATTGTCCCGGCGTGAAATTAAAATGCGTTCGGGGAAAGTACGATTTAGCGCATGTGGTCGATAGGAGTAATTGAATAAATTGCAATTATAGAAGTGACTTGATGAACTATTCTTAACTGCGTTTTGTATTCAGCGCCTTCGCATTGCAAGCGGCTCCAAATCGGAGATACTACCGCTAGGCAAATCCATTGAAACACCGTTGGTCGTAATTTTGCGCAGATGTTTCCTGCCTCTTGCCGTAAGCGATGTGGGTCAACAATAAGGGATTAAATATGAGCGGGTAATGCAAGAATTTTTAGCATCCGACTGTGAGAAAAATGTACAGTTATTACGAGGACATTTGACATAGACATCAATCATACGCGCGCACAATGGGCATAATGCGAAGCCTGAGTTTTTGGGTTTTTCATGGCGAAACCCTTCCATAATGGCCGTATTTGCAATGGGCATGCAAAATGCGAAAAGTTCGCAATATGACAAGTGTCACGAGTGCGCATTGTGTGCCGGCGGTCGCCGTCCGGTGCTGATACACATTATCATCGACAGCATCGCAAGCATGGAGGCAGAATGTGCAAGTGCGTCCGTTTCTTGCCGCTGCACAAACGCATAATGCTGAGCAACAGCGGCGTACAAATAATCGACCGGCCCGCGCATTGTTAATCTCGACGGCTTAATCAATCATCGACGCCTTTCCTTCGGACGCGAACTGCGTTCCTGCAATGCGCAGCCGATAAATTCGTAATTAATTTGTGTTTGCTGCGTTTGCAATGATTCACCATACATCACAGCGTGTGATAATGCGTGTCACTCACGGCGCTGATGCGTAATATGCGAAAACAGTTTGCTTTTCGCCAAACTCGACGGCAACGAGGCCGACATGCAAATGATCTAATATTGCACATTAATCAGTGTTGTAGGATCTATCAATCCGTATTCGATTTCAGTCAACACCGATTGCGCATTGATTGACGATACGCTGATTTTCGCTAAAAAGTTGCCGCGACTCGGACAACCGAGTCGCAAGTAAGGTAACGGTCGAAGGGCAGGCCCATTGCCAGTCGACGGCGGTTTTTCTTCTTCGAATAGAGATCATTTTTATGCGCGTGCTGTGTGCAAACTGCCAGTGAACCGTAAACCGCCCGAAAATATTGGCAATGGAGTAAAAAACATTTGCAAAAGAACCGTAAAGTTTTATGGCTTGTGCAATTGAGCCTCGAAAGGTTACTCGCTGCTTTGCAATTGCGATTTGCGCTCAACAAACACCCTCAATTACATGCCGAGCGACTATAAAACGAGCTCTTCTCGGAATGATTTTTTAACGCATTGCGCCAATGTCGCAGAAAGTTGCAAACTTTCCGCATCGGGGGGCTGCAGAAGGCTGCTGTGGATAATTGCAGGGATGAAGAGCCCGGCAACACCATCGCAATATGGCAAATTTTGTGCCGCTTTCTAAATTCGCATTCTCACCGTTCTTGACGTTGCCAATATTTAAATGCAGTCATGTTGTAGTTTATTTTCGTTTTCAGATGGTCACTTTCCGGAGGATTAATTACTAAACGGAATCCGCTAAGAATGGCAAAAAGGCGCCGCCGCTAAGCGCACTCGAAGACTTGCTCTCCGCCAAGTGCGCAAATCTCATAAGCGCTCCTAAGCAGCGTTTTATTGAGATCTATCAAATCGCTGTCAGACTATTGCCATGCTTCTGGCCCGCCAAGTGGGAAGAGGCCGCTCAATGGAGGAGGCTGCGGTCCAGTGCATCTTTGTGTCCCACGCTTCTAGCGGTAAACGGGGTGCAGTGTTATGCGCCTTCCTGCATTCGAATGCGTCGTCACCAGTGCGCTTTACGCGTGCCACCTGGATGCGCCCTCAGCTCACGGCGCACTTCACAGTTACCCGTTTGCTCACATTTCACACGGTTGGGACCAGGAAATGCGCAGCGTAATCAGCAGCGAAATAGGTTTTTGCGACATTGAAAGCCAGCAATACGCAAGGACGGAAAGTACAAAGTGCAAATATTTTCGAATGGCTTAAGTCAGACGCGCGCCACGCCTCGCCGCCATCTTTAAGCCGGCGTTGATTTACAATCGCAATCAGGGGTGCAATCAACGTGCGCACGCCACGCAGAGTTAACAGAATTACAGTCAAAACTGAGTTAATCTCCTTCTGGTTCGCTACTGCTAGTTGACTCGGTTTTACGGCGCGCAGCGCGCCACGAGCAATATTTACAACCCTTTGGCAGGGCGAACGCAATTTGAATACGGAACGCGTCGCAACAATCGCCATGACGACGACATTCATTTGCAAATCGCCGGATTGGCAGGCGGGCGCGCGTTTATTGCACCTTTTCAGCCCGGGTGCGTGCTGGCGACGACCCCCTGAACTAGATTCGCCTCGACGGGAGGCGACGCAGCAATGTGCACAATTTCGCGCAAGTGTCAACCCTTTCGCCATTATTTGCGAAGCGTTCGCCGTTATGTTTGGCGCAGCTCGCAGCCGCCCGCCCGGCCAGCCGCCTTGCGAAAGTTCCAGCTCGCCGGCGCTGCAGTCTTAAGTGGCGACGCATTGATTGATGGCTTTCGAATGGCGGATTGATTGCGGCCGCTGCGGGGCCGAGATCTGCGGGAGATCTCGGCCGTTGATTCAGTGACGCATTTGCGTCGATACCGTGTGATTCACCGCCGCATTTCCGCATCGTTTATCTGCGCGCTCGCGACAAGAATGGATTTTCGGAATGTGACAGTACGAGGAGGGTGGCTGCTGCGACGAACCCTTTCCGCTTCCGCAAATCAACGTAAATATGCGACATGTGCGCACTCACCACCCAACAATGTGTAACGTGAACGAATTTCCCCGCAATTTGCGGGAAAACTCGTCGCTTCGCACATGGCGTTCGCAAAACTGCCCATTGCTCGATTTGTTATTCAATGCATATTAGCGGCAGAGCGAGTTCGTCCGAAATGCGATAATCAGTGTAATTATCCCTCGCAAGGCGCAACAGGGCGGATAAGCTCAGCGAGCAATCGAAGCGAATGCAAATGCGTCTCAAGACCACCGCAGCGACACTCGCAATGCGATTCCGTCAAACGCAAGGCACTCGAGGTGCCGGCACCGCTTCCAAGAAGCGCGTCGAGTCAAAGATGACGCAGCGCAACCCTTTTCGGCATCTTCAAGTCTTCAAGCATGCGTATGCGAATGTGTTTGCGTAACAATTGGCGGCGATCGCCAATCGAATCTGCTTGCAACGAGCCGGAAGCGAAAATTGGCAAAAAGCAGTGCGGCAATTACTGCTCCGAAGTTGGAGGGCGGGGTGTTTATTAGCAGCCCTTGGCTATTGCCGGCCGTAAAGCGGTGCGCCGTAAAGGCGCAGAATATGAGTAAAAATGGGAAAAGAAGAAACCGCAAATGAGGTCGGTAGCGGCAGGCGTCTTGGCCCAACGGGACATTGCAAAATTTCGGTCAACAAACGGTCGCAGTGGGGGTGAGTATGCCCCAGCGGCCGCCCGCCATTGGCCAAGGGCAAAGGGTTGCTTTGGCCATCGGTCACTCGGCTATATAAGACGCCCGAACGGACTTAAACCAACTGGTCGGGGAGCGGCGCGCAGCTCAGCGCCACCATCAGCCGCGTCGCGTTGCGAATTTGTCTGTTGGTTCGCCGCCATTGTGCCTGGATTAATCAATCGCGGCGCATCAATTAGTAATCGAAGGTAAGCGGCAGCAATCGGCGCGTGCGAGCGCGTCCGTCCACTCCGTGCGCCAGCGACCTAATCAGCCAGCAATTAGTGCAGGTCCTCTTGGCGACCCTCCTCGACGCCGCCGCTCATTGCAGCGCGAGTTCAGCGGCGTGCGCACCTCGTCGGCGAAGAGCATGAGTGCGCCGCGCAGCAGCGAGCCCGAGGGGCACATCTTCTCCATGCAGAAGCTGCTCATGCCCTCCCCGCGCCCCGCCACGGACGCGCTCGACCTGTGCGTGCGCAAAAGGTCGCGCTCGCCGCCGTGGCCGACGCAGCTCCTCACCCCCGAGCACCGCGGCTACCCCGACCCGCCGCACGCGCTCTCCTGCTTCTCCAGCCCCAGCTCGCAGGCCGGCAGCGAGGGGTCGGACGCGTCGGTGGACGCCGTCGCCGACAGCAAGTCGAAGCTGCCGCGCCCCTTCAAGGCCTACCCGAAGGACCCGCTCAGTCTGGCCTACGGCGTCGTCAGCAGCGAGCCATCGCTTTCGAAGGACTCTACGGACGCGTACGTTGAGTTCCGCCAGAAAATGCTGTCGCGCGTCCAACACCAGAGTCTGGCGACCAACGTGAAGATGCGCCGCACCACGCATCAGAACGACAAGCTCGCCAACGTCGACCCCACCTACTGGGAGAAGCGGCGCAAGAACAACGAGGCGGCGAAGCGGTCAAGGGACGCGCGCCGCGCCAAGGAGGACGAGATCGCCATCCGGTGCGCCTTCCTCGAGCAGGAGAACCTTAAGCTGCGCTTCGAGATGACCGCCATGCGGCACGAGATGGAGCGATTGCGCGGCGTCTTCAACGGCACGTCCTATTGACGCGCCCGCCACCCGCTCGCTGTGATCTTTATCTTGTCATTCGCATTTGCGTCAATTTAATGGCGCCCCAATGTACTTTCTGTAATTAACTTGTAAATAGCGACCATATTATAAATATTACCCTATTTTAAATAATCCATCTGTCCTTATTTGCAAATCCCACACTCCTATGGACGAGCAAATATTGTCCTTAACGTTATTATCCAAATTGTCCAAGGATCCGCCAAGTCAAATTTTTTTCTATTTTGACAGTAGACAAAGGTCAAAAGCAGATTATTGCTTTTCCAATCCAATGATTAATTTATGCACTAATCAATACCAAACTAACTTAAATTATTCATCTAGTAGTAGCTTTGCAAAATATTTTAAAAATATAGAATAATAAGGCTAACACCGGAAAAGCAACAATTTTTGCAATTGAGGTTAGGACAAAAATCAATATGAACATAGAAAGCGTAGGCAGGTAATGAGAACAATCGTCATAATTATGGGCCTCTGGCCTTAGGAGAGAGATGAGTTCTTTGACAATGTCGGATGTAGTGTGCGCTCAGTTCGACAATGTTTTGTCGTTGGCTCTGGGGCCAATTGAAACGGTCCACCGATGGAAGCGGATGCCAGAATGCGACGAGTTCGTAGGGGCCAGGTAAGGAAAACTCTTCTTTGTCGCCCATACAACTGAGCAACTATCAATTCAGAAGGAGCAAGCACACTGTAATTGCGTATAAGGATGCAATTTATGTGTTTGGTGGCGACAATGGCAAATGCATGCTGAACGACTTGCTTCGATTCGACGTGAAGGAAATGTCTTGGGGCCGGGCCCTGCTCACGGGATGTCCACCGGCACCACGATACCATCATTCCGCAGTGGTGCACAACACTTCAATGTTCGTCTTCGGCGGCTACACCGGCGACATTCATTCCAACTCGAATTTGACGAATAAAAACGATTTGTTCGAGTACAAATTCTACAGTGGCCAGTGGGTCGAGTGGAAGTACGCGGGCAAAGCTCCGGTACCACGATCAGCTCACGGGGCCGCCGTGTTTGAGAACAAGCTATGGATCTTTGCCGGATATGATGGAAACGCCCGGCTAAACGACATGTGGACCATTTCTCTCATTGTAAGTACGCATGTCTGACAATATGTTGATCTGTATCGCAATTATTGCGATTTCAGAGTGACAGTCGGATATGGGAAGAGGTCGACCAGAAAGGGGAATGCCCACCGACTTGCTGCAATTTCCCCGTGGCCGTAGCTCGTGAATGCATGTTCGTTTTCAGTGGGCAAAGTGGTGCGAAAATCACCAACACTCTGTTTCAATTCAGTTTCAAATCGAAGACGTAAGTGCGTTTAGGCAGCTGGCCTCTCCCTTTTACCATCCCTTTGACCGAATTCTAGCTGGACTCGTATTGCAACTGAACACATTCTGCGCGGTCCAGCACCTCCACCAGCTCGCCGGTACGGCCATACAATGGTGGCGTTCGATCGGCATTTGTATGTTTTCGGAGGAGCAGCAGATGCAACGCTCTCCAACGACCTGCACTGCTTTGACCTTGACTCGCAGACGTGGTCTATTATCCTTCCGGCATCCGACTCGGTCGTACCGTCTGGCCGACTGTTTCACGCCGCCGCCGTGGTTGGAGACGCGATGTACATCTTCGGCGGCACGGTGGACAACAACGTTCGCAGCGGCGAAATGTATCGCTTCCAATTCTCCAGCTACCCGAAGTGCACGCTGCACGACGATTTCGGCAAGATTCTAAACTCGCGGCAGTTCTGCGACGTGCAGTTCCTCGTTGGCGGCGACGAGCAACGCATTCTGGCGCATCTCGCACTGGTTGCCGCCCGATCGCAATTCTTGCGTCGCCGGATCAAGGAAGCCAAGGACGGCCGCGACCGGCACCTCGAGGAACTGTTCGGTACGGCGGATGTGCCCTTCACCGACATCCCGCTGCTCGAGGTCAGGCTGCCCGACGCCCATCCGGAGGCATTTGAGATGGTGCTGAACTACATCTACATGGATTGCATTGACCCCACGAAAACGGCGCAAGACGGCGAGAGTCCGCATTGCAACCGCATCGTGCTGCTGATCATGGACGTGTACCGGCTGGCGGTGCAATTCGAAATGGCGCGCTTGGAGCACCTCTGCGTGCAGTACTTGCATGCCACGATCTCCCTGAACAACGTGCTTGTGGCACTCATCAACGCCGACTCACTGCAGCTCAGCTTCATCAAGGAAATCTGCTTGCGATTCATCGTCAAAGACACGCACTTCAACCATATTGTCCTGTCACGAGACTTTGAGAATCTGGATCGGAACGTTATGGTGGAGATCATTCGACGGAAGCAGGCGCCGCAATTGAAAACCCATATCGACACGAAGGTCGACGGGTTGGGGTCGTCGCTGGAGCAGGACATGGCGATGTTTCTACGCACCACTGGAATCGAGTTTTGTGATATTAATTTGCTGTTGGATGGCTCTGTGATACCAGCTCACAAAAGTATTTTGGCCGCGAGGTGCGGATATTTCGAGGCAATGTTCCGATCATTTATGCCCACAGATGGCACAGTTAGGGTAGGTTTTCAATGAATTATTTTCTACAAGCAGTAGTTTCATAATTCAGGATATTTTTCAGGTCCAAATTGGCGAAATGACACCATCCATTGAATCGCTCTTCTCATTATTAAGATACATTTACTATGGCGACGTGAACATGCCTCCTGAAGACTCGCTGTACCTCTTCTCGGCTCCGTACTTCTACGGCTTCTCCAACAACCGATTGCACGCATTCTGCAAGCAGAACTTGGAGATGAATGTCACATTTGAAAACGTCATCCAAATACTAGAGGCAGCTGATCGGATGCAAGCAACCGATATGAAGAAATACGCCTTAGGAATCATTGTCCATTATTTTCCCAAAGTGGCGAAAATGCCACGATTGAAATTACTCAGTAAGGAACTGATTCTAGACATTCTCATGGCATTAGCTAGTGATCGCTCCGATAGTAAGCTATGCCAGGATGTGTCATCAATAAGCATAAACAGCGACAACTGATCTCTGCTGAAGTTCTATTTGCTGCTTGTTAGATCTTAGATATAGCAACCGCAACAGATTCCCTAAGCGTACATTAAGCTAGAAGTGTTTTTCTTGTAGCCAATACTTGAGTGCATTCACATGATCGCCGTGTATTAAAATAATGCCAGAGAATTCGTTAACTTGCGTTCGTATAGGCTTGGTGTGCATGGGTTGCAGAAACTTCTTGATGTCCTTCTCCAATTCCCAGATATCCCCTTCGATATTTCGAATACGAGTGATTCGTCGCATACCACGGTAAGAAACGATTAGATAAACTGGTAGCATGTGGTTCCGAGAGCGCTTCAAGAAATATGGGTATTTATCGACTTGCACAGTTTGTGGCCGCCATTCTGAGTGATAGACCGGTTTCACTGATGGCTTCGGCACGGTGGCTGCCGGCAAGAGACGCTCAACAAATGTCCATTCTTCAGGATTCTGAGATATCTCGTATTTAACGGACGGCGTGAGATCACACACAAAAGGCGAAGACCTGAAGGACGAATAATTTAACTGAAAGATAGCTTTAATGAACTTCACAATATTATAACTAATGGAATATTACTTTTGACGTTACGAGATGCAATTTTGGGCACTTATTCAATACGTTTAGTAGCGAATTCATTTTCTGTGTTAGGATTGCAACACATTACAAGAATGAGGTTAAATTCCAATCAGAATATCATTATGACGAGCATTATACGAATTTTTAAAATGAAACTGAAATTAATACTAGAGTGAAACCTCTGACCATAAATAGGCTTTAACATTAAGCGATTTAATAAAATAAATCGGTCTTTGTGACTCACCGAAAGTTATATATATCACCTTACTGGCGCAATAAAAATTCTCGATTGACAGAAGTTTTGTAGAAAGGAGTTTTGTGCTTACTATTAGAGTATTTTAGGAGTTAGTTCTTATATAGTGACCAAAAGAAGGCGCTATTTAGCAGTATCAGTTATATGAGTAGATTCAATTTCATGATCAATTTGAATTGATACAATTCAAGTACAAAATAATGCTAAATTTTTGAATCACTTAAATCCATACTGCTTAATTGTAGTATGTGCAAGAATAGGGAAGATACTTTATAAATTTATAGAAAATTGCTCCAAAAACAGTAAAACATTTAATTTCTGTTAAACGAACCTAGAACACGTTTGTCTAATTCCTCGTATATGATGTCTATTTCAAGCTAGGAGAAACATTTTTGCCTAAAACATTCGCATTGTATCGAAGACTCTCAACTTCGGTTGCTCGGGATAGTAAATCATCGCTAATGAACCGATCACTGCGCTCTTCTTTGATGCCGTCTTCTACAAAGAGCGGAGTTAATTCGCTAACAATCACTTATCATAAACGAAACATACTTTGAAATGGTGTGTTTTTATCACTTACTAAGCTTTCCACGTGGTAGCCAATGTAGCCTACAATGGCTGCGAAGGGCAATGTAATGAAAGGCGCATATTGCCGCACCACCCGAATTACAATCGGCCACATAATTGTAATGTAATTAACAAATTGTTACTTCATAATTTAGGTTCCACAATTTAGAATAGTGCCAAAGAGATATAAATGTGGAAATCAGCTGAACTTTTGACACTCAAATTCTACTTTTCCAAAACAGTTTAGACGAAATAAACTCCACGCAAGCTACATTCTTTAAAATTAACGTAACATATGATAAATAATACCATTGCCATAAGCTTAACAAGTCCATTTACACTAAGTCCCCGCTTTACGCTGCCCCGTTTAGCGCTGTTTCGCTTTAACGCTCTTTTATTTGGCCAAGGCCATTCGCATAAAGTTGCATAGATTGTAGAAGTTATTTTCAAATTTCTCAATCATTCATTTGTTCTGCTTGTTCGTTGCAGTATCCAAACCTGCCGAGAATTATTAAACAAATAATAAGAGGTTTTGGACCAAATCTAATGTCATAGATGCAAGAGAACACATAGGTCTTTCTGGAATGAAGTAACACAAGAGTCTTTTAAAGGAGCATGGAA
>JAOEHK010001559.1:0-15741 GCA_025447835.1 Labidoglobus nevermanni
GAGCGGAAATGTCCGCGTGCGCAAATGTCCTGTAGGGAAATGTCCTAGTTGGGATTTGTCCGTGGGCAATTGTCCTAAGAGCAAATGTCCTGTGCGGATATGTCCTAGAACCCCCTGGCTCGGCAGTTCGTATCTCAAAACATTCGTATGTCAGGGCATTCGTATCTCGAGGTACCAGTGTATTATGTTTATACGATTGTATACAATTCAGAGATGACCAGAAACACCTCATACATTACATTTTTTCAAAGTATTCGTCTATTTTAGTCTGGACCATAACATTACTAAACCGTGCGGTATCTATAGTTGATTCGATAGTGTGCAATGCATCAAACACATTTTCATTAATGTTTGATTGCATTAAAAAATTACGGACAGTTAAAATTTTCGATGGCTTGATTCGGATAAAAAATTGAAATTTCTTCGCCTTCTTTACCATCCAAATCCACGTAGAATTTCTTCGTCGTTAAGGATTCCAGTAACGGCTACATCATTATCAAAATTGACGAAGTCAATCCTATCCTGAGTGCTCTTTTACCATTTAATCCCGCCTCAAAAAGGCGCAAGGCACGAAGAGTGGTACATTTAAAATTTCTTAAGCTACTTCAATTCCATGAAAAATTACGTATTGGGAGAAGTTTATCGAATGTCCTTGGCCCAAAAAAGTTCGTTATATCGAGGGGACCAAAATACATTAGTTTTATTCGTAATATCGAGGTTATTTCAAGGGACCAGTACTTTCAAACGTTATATCGGGGTTATTCGTTATACCGAGGTTCGTTATATCGGGGTTTTACTGTAGTTGGTTGACGGGTAATTGGACTTTGAGCCAGAACCTCAATTTCTAACATTTTCCTGGTGAACAAACTGCATTATCAATGCTTTCGCTTTCTGCTGGACAGTACATTCTTTCTCTTGAAACTTGCCATCAACCAGATATTCGATTCTAACCAATCAGTGTCGTTTTGCGAATTGACTTCAATCCACAATGCTAACGAAATGCCTTCCTGATTGTTTCGTTTGTTATTGCAATGTAGCGAAACGAATTTGTTCGAATCATCACCAAATCAATGATTAATGGAACAGGAAACAATTAACACTCGTGGATTCAGCATTGTTTGCAAGTAGAAGCAAGAGAAATTTGTCCAATCCAAGGTCGGCAATAAAATCTTCATCAAAATTTCTTTTTAGTGATACGATAATCGAAATTCAATGAAATTTGGTATTAATCTAAGGAATTTCATCGGATCGAATCTGATTGGACATGTTTTGACAATTATCCGACTTTTATTACTCAGAGTCGTAAATGCGAAGAAATGCGCAGCGCACTAAAGAAGAGGAAAGATATTGAGATTTGGCGGGAAAACGAATCGTCGTGAGGGCATAAAAATTGCGATAAAATGGATGCAAATCGAGGACTTGTTTTTTAGTTTAGCGTATGCAGTTGCCATCTATTGTGCAAGTGCCGCAATACCCGATGGCGAGCACTGTAGACTACTAGAGAGGAGATGAAAGGCAAAAAATTATCCCTTGGCCAAGCCTAATGCTGCAGATCGGTACTTCTTGTGCCCATCAATCTGCAATTACGAGGTACGAGGCAAAAAGCTTCCAACTCTTGATCGTAGTTTAGGATGATGCCCACAGGCTGCGATTGCAAATGAGGTTTTTGTACAATCGCCAATGGAACATGATGGAGGATGACAACAAAGAGGAGCAGAGAAGGAAGGTCAATAGATTGGTCATACGGCGACATGCAAATCTTGGAATTTGCAGCCTTTTCTCATAACCTCTTTTTCAACGGCCACAAATTCCAATGAAATCTTATTGGAATTGTGCTAGTTGCCGGTGTATGATGTCTGTGAGGAGTGGATCTTACTCAATCAGGGAATTTCGGATGGCAAGATAACAACGAGATTTACACAGAATGAGAATTGTGTATTTCGGACAATATGTGCTCAGCAATGACCTTCATACTCAGGTCGCGTGTCGTATAAGTCATTTAACAGATTTCTACACTTCCCCTCGACGAATACATTTTTGATGCTTCATCATAGGAAGTCCCTTCGTTAGGATGTTGGCTGGCATGCCTTCAGTAGGAATATACTTCAGCGTAACCAAACGACTCTGCCTTAGTTCCCGTGGGTTCGCGTTTAACCGATATTCCGTTCACGTACGACCGACTATGCCTCATTCTTTATCAATAATGCCTCCATGTGCATTTTCCAGGTGTCGTAATTGTCTTTCGTCAACGAGTTGAGTTTTACCCGTTTATCTTGTTGCTACCTCGTGGTAGTTAACCTCAATATTGTATTCTCTGTTTGCAATCTACGATCCCTCTTTTAATCGCAGGAGATGCGTGTTCCTGGGTCCATAACTAGTTGAGGAGTGGATCTTACTTAACTAGGGAATTGCGGATGGCAAGAAAACAACGAGATTTACACAGAACAATGTCTCACACTGGAATGACCGTCATACTCAAGTCGAGTATCGTACAAGTCATCTTACAGATTTCTACAATGACATTCCTAACGATCTTATCTCATTATTTAAAATCGTGGTTGTCTATATTTCGACCTGATCATTTCCTGTCCATCGCCATCGACATTTTCGTCATCGTCTTGCTTTAACAAATGTGCAACGTTGCCAAAAACATTTAAAGATCAATAAACAGTTCGATAATTCATCGAAGTGGCAAGACGAACGCAAACTTCACCTCAGAACGTGTAATTCTTTCATTTATCATGATTTGCGCTAATAATTCAACAGTAATTGAATTCTTGTACAAAGTGACACCTAATTTCACTCAACACTCAATTACTAGTGAGCATAAACAAGAAAATGGATAATTGAGTGATTGACCACCGTTAGCGCATGCTATTTACATATTTACATAGCGATTTCGCGGTCGCAGCTCATTTGCACAAGGCGCAGTCGCGAATTTGCGCCATCTAACCCGTATGACGTGCGCGGGTGCAGTGAACTGCCACATCGTCCAAACTTGTTGCCCCCGGCACCAACAACAGCAACAAACAACTCCAAAACACGACATACCGATGAAAAACTAATTGGTTGGCAAATGACGCCATCTCTCACACAAGCGCACAACTAGCGTATTGATTTTTCGGCAACAACTACAGCAAAATCGATGTTCTGTTGGGATTTAGAGCGAAATGATGGCTGGAAACGAGGCGTTGGAAGCGTAGGCAGCTGAACTTGACGCACGCATTTCAAATTTCGCCATTCGCCTCCGCTGCCTCACCGAATCTGTATTCGAACGCACACAGCGAAGGCCAGCCGAGTGCGTTGCTATTTGAGTGACCTTAAATGCAAATCTAATCAGCATTGGAGTCAAACAACATCAAGCCAGGGACGGCACAGCTCTCCCATATTCATTCAACCGCCTAGCCGTCATTACGCGTCCTTGTCAGCGGATAATTGCTTGACTTGGATGGACGACGCGCGAATTCAGGGTGTGGGCACCTGTTTCGTGTTCGACCTTCGCGCTGCAATCCGTCACATTCACCTCTGGCGCGGCCGTCAACTGCTCGCATCCGTTCGTTGCCATTTTGGCAACGCTTGGCAACCGCGCCGCGCGATTTCTTCAAATAAGCGCGCGAATTGCGGCGTAACGACCGCGCAATTGCAACGTGCGCTAATGAGCACGCTTTGAATTCACTTCCGGCTTGCATTCGCACGAAAGTCAAGGCGATCATTGAGCCGGAGAGTGAATCTTCGCATTTTGCGCATTGTTGCCAAACTTACGTTATTGCAATGCCAATTAAACACACACGAAGTTGAATGCGGCTGGAAGACTCACCTGGGCAACTTGAAATGTGCACCTAATTAGGTAGTTTAATTGTCCGTGTGCAATTTTAATATTTCACTTGATTTTGATGGAGGTTGTGTACATTAACGAATCATAATTGCTGCGAATGCAGCGCATTAATCCCAATCTACTCATAATGCAATCCGTAATCAAATTAACGTCATTCAACGCTGTGTCTGGCAATCAATTTTCTGGCAATCAATTTGCCCAAAACAGGTCCCAGTGGCCGCCAACAGATGGCAGAGATGCGTCACGTGCTGCTGATTGATCTCGTTGGCCAAGTGCGTTGTTTATCATGCTTAGAGCGCGTCTAACATTTTGGCGGGCGCGGAATGGCTCGATTTACGATAAACTGTACTGCGAATTGCACGCATGCGAGCGCCATATGTGCAATTGTGCAATTTTGCACTCGCCATGGCTTATCACATATCAGCGTGCGCCGGAAATGATGAAATGCGTAGTAGACGCCAAGATGCGAAGACGCGATGCGGAAGGAAGTCTGTGGGCCATCGTAACGCCTCGCTGAGCAGGTTGCACGCAAATTGCTATTAAATTGCCGCATTTAGAATGCAAATGCGTGAAGTAATGCGAATGTTTACGTTCAAACGCAAGTATTTTCCGGAATAAGTCGTAACTTGGTTACGTTGCTTTACTAGCTTCAGCAAAACTTTGATTTTTGTAGCATTCGGGTAAAAGGAATGTGTTAAACACTTTCCAAAACAGTGAAATCTCTTAGAATTGCAAAAAGAGAGGCACCACCTTGTTATAGCAATTAATTTTCTTATAATCTGATAAGAACGCTAAGATAAATCAATGAAAAGTTACGGGATAAGTCGTATTTTAGGGCAGAATTAATTCAAATTCAAGTCAACATATTACTTTCTTACGTTAAATTAAAAATTGTGCATCATATTTGATTTTAATGGTAATCTGATGAGAAAACATTCAAATATTTCAAAATCAACAAATTCTCTTAAAAATTGTTCAAGATAACGAAAAGAATCAATAAAAAAAGGTTTTGGCAAAAGAATAATATGAATAAAGGGGAGATAAGTCGTATTTTAGGGCAGAATTTGTTGACAATTGAGTCACCATCTTGATATCTTTGGCGAAATTTAGAATTGCACATCAAGTGCAATCAAAATCACTGAATAACAGCATTCAGCATCATAATATTTGATTTCAATAGAAATCTGATGAAGAAATTTGTAAAAAAAACTGGAGTCGTAACAATAACATGAATATAGCAGGGTTAAGTCTAAGTTTCGGGCAGAATGAATGCAAATTCAAGCAACCATTCATTTTTTAGGTTAAGTTCCAAATTGCGCATCAAATGCGATGAGAATCATTGAATAACAGTATTCCGCACAATAATATTTGATTTTAATAGCAATCTGATCAAATATCTTTCGAAATCTTTCGCAATTAATAAATTCACTTAAAAAGTGGTGAAGATAAGGAGAGGATTAAATAAAAAGGTTTCGACGAAGAATAACATGAATAAAGCAGAGATGTGTCAAATTTTTGTGCAGAATTTGAAGCAAGAGCTTGATACCGTTGATGACGTTCAGAATTGCGCATCAAGTGCAATGCGAATGATTGAGTAACCGCATGCGGCACGCAATTTCAATAAGCGCAATGCGCATAATCGCGCACACGCGCATTGCCGATGGTAAACAAGGCGGCATTGCTACATCATAACCTTGGCAATGTATTAAAAATAATTCTCGCTGCGGCAGTGGCAGGCGCGCATTCCGCGCCGCACTGCGACCAATTATTGCACATGCCGGCAATTGCAGTGTCATTCGCACGTGCACTCATGCCAGATGCGCAAATCTACGCTCTATTTGCGGCTTACTTAGAGCGCATTATCGCGTGCACGCGCTGCCAGGTAGCAAAGCGCGCTAATGACTTGCACATACCTCTCATTTCCATAGTTTTCGCCAATGGCCAGTTGCTCTCGTGCGTGCTGCAGCAGCGCTATCTAGCCGCGCTGCATCGCGAAAGCGCGCGCGGGAGGAGCGGGAGGAGGCGGCGGCGAGCGCGATCGATACGCGAGTGCGACAGCGATGCACTCGACGACGCACGCGCACAACGCACACGCGCACGCACCGAGTTCGTGCGGAATGCGGCAAACGCGATCGTCAAATGGCCGCAGTGCGGACGCGAAGTGTGGACCAAACGCGCTAATTCGGGCGAACCAGGAAAAGTGCCGGTTGCGTCCGCGTCGCGCAATTCTCGACTTGCCAAATTTGAAACGGCGATGCGCTCGCCGCGGTGGGGCGCGCAGCCAGAGGGCGCCCGCTCGCGTGCGCGGCATCTAATCGCGAGCGATGCCAATGCCTTCGCTCGTTCTGTCTCTCTGTCTCTGTCCCTGTCTGGCTCGCGCGCTCTCGCGCTTCGCGCCGCCGCCTGGCCGCATTACGTAAGGCGAATTCGCGGTGCATGGCCTTAGCAAGGCCAAACGCGGCGCTCGCACGCAGCGCGCGGATCGCGCCCGCGTGATTTACGATCGCACGCATCGCAGATGGAGGACGCCGCCGCGCTGGCTTGCCGCGCGATTGCCACGCATGCGCGCCTCAGTTGCTGCGTCTGCGCATTAGCGCGAAGGGCAATTCGCCGCGACACTTAAACGATGTCGAAGCATTGCTAGCTAATTACGAAATTTGCAATGATAAACGTCATCTAGACTGATTAGAGATTCAATTTTTAACATTTGTAGTCTTCATGCTCTTCTAAACGTGCTTTGGCACTAAACTGCAAGAAAATTGACGAATTTAGATCTAATTACGTGAAATTATAAAGATAAACGTCAGTTAGATTGATTAGATAATGAATTCTTAAGATTTGTACTTTTCAAGCTATTGCAAACGATCAAATTTCGAAAATTTACAACAATAAGCGTTATTTAGGTTGATTAGAGTAGGAATTCTTAAGATTTGTACTCTTCATGCTATTGTAAACGTAGTTTGATACTGGGCTGCAAGAAAATTGATGAATTGAGATCTAATTTCAAGAGATTACAAAGATAAACGTCATATAGATTCATTAGAGAATGAATTCTTAAGATATGTGCTCTTTATGTTATTGTAAACGTAGTTTGACACTAAACTGCAAGAAAATTGACGAATTGGGAACTAATTTCGAAAAATTATAACGATAGACGTCATTTAGGTTAATTAGAGAATGAATTCTTAAGATTTGCACTCTTCATGCCATTGTAAACGTAGTTTGATACTGAACTGCAAGAAAATGGATGAATTGAGATCTAATTTCCACAGTTTACAAAGATAAACGTCATATAGATTCATTAGAGAATGAATTCTTAAGATATGTAGTCTTCATGTTATTGTAAACCTAGTTTGATACTAAACTGCAAGAAAATGAACGAATTGAGATCAAATTACGAAAATTTGCAAACATAAACTTCATCTAGACTGATTAGAGAATAACGTCTTAAGATATGTACTCTTCATGTTATTGTAAACGTAGTTTGCTACTAAACTGAAAGAAAATGGACGTATTGAGAACTAATTTCGAAATTTTTTAACGATAAACGTCATTTAGGTTGATTAGAGAATGAATTCTTAAGATTTGTACTCTTCATGCTATTGTAAACGTAGTTTGATACTAAACTGCAAGAAAATGGATGAATTGAGATCTAATTTCCACAGTTTACAAAGATAACCGTCATATAGATTCATTAGAGAATGAATTCTTAAGATATGTACTCTTCATGTTCTTGTAAACCTAGTTTGATACTAAACTGCAAGAAAATTGACGAATTTGGATCTAATTACGTGACATTATAAAGATAAACATCATTTAGATTGATTAGATAATGAATTCTTAAGATTTGTACTTTTTAAGCTATTGTAAACGGTCAAATTTCGAAAATTTACAACAATAAGCGTTATTTAGGTTGATTAGAGAAGGAATTCTTAAGATTTGTACTCTTCATGCTATTGTAAACGTAGTTTGATACTGAACTGCAAGAAAATGGACGAATTGAGAACTAATTTCGAAAATTTATAACGATAAACGCCATTTAAGTTGATTAGAGAATAAATTCTTAAGATTTGTACTCTTCATGCTATTGCAAACGTAGTTTGATACTGGGCTGCAAGAAAATGGATGAATTGAGATCTAATGTCAACAGTTTACAAAGATAAACGTGATATAGATTCATTAGAGAATGAATTCTTAAGATTTGTACTCTTCATGCTCTTCTAAACGTACTTTGGTACTAAACTGCAAGAAAATTGACGAATTTGGATCTAATTACGTGACATTATAAAGATAAACGTCATTTAGATTGATTAGATAATGAATTCTTAAGATTTGTACTTTTCAAGCTATTTCAAACGATCAAATTTCGAAAATTTACAACAATTAGCGTTATTTAGGTTGATTATAGAAGGAATTCTTAAGATTTGTACTCTTCATGCTATTGTAAACGTAGTTTGATACTGAACTGCAAGAAAATGGACGAATTGAGAACTAATTTCGAAAATTTATAACGATAAACGTCATTTAGGTTGATTTGAGAATGAATTCTAAAGATTTGTACTCTTCATGCTATTGTAAACGTAGTTTGATACTAAACTGCAAGAAAATGGCCGAATTGAGATCAAATTACGAAAATTTGCAAAGATAAACTTCATCTAGACTGATTAGAGAATAACGTCTTAAGATATGTACTCTTCATGTTATTCTAAACGTTGTTTGGTACTAAACTGCAAGAAAATGGGCGAATTGAGAACTAATTTCGAAAATTTATAAAGATAAACGTCATTTAGGTTGATTTCAGAATGAATTCTAAAGATTTGTACTCTGGATGCTATTGTAAACGTAGTATGGAAGTAAACTGCAAGAAAATGGATGAATTTAGATCTAATTATGAAAATTTACAAAGATAAACGTCATTTAGGCTGTTTAGAGGATGGATTCTTAAGATTCGTACTTTTCATTGTATTGCAAACGCATTTTGACAAAAAAAAACGGAAAGAAAATTGGTGGGCTGATATCTAATTCCCATTATTTAGAAGGAAAAACTTCATATAGACTTAATAGAGAAAGAATGTTAAAGATTTGTACATTACAAACTATTGTATACGTATTTTGGTACTGAATTGAAAGAAAATGGACGAATTGAGATCTAATTTCCACAATTTACAGAGATAAACATCATCTAGCCTTAAAAGAGACTAGATTTTAAAAATATGACCTCTTCTTTGAAGATGCTCGTTTCTGAATGGAAATATTTCAGGTTAGAACGACAGCAATTTTGTCATAGAACGGTGAGCAAATCGATTTATAATAAATGTGAAGAATGTAATGTGATATATAATTGTTATTTTCCGTCTATATTTAATTATTACGGCATATATTATCACGTACGTGCGATACGATCGCGCTTAATGTTCGTGGATAGAATGCAATAAATAATTCCACATGTACAGCGATAAGCGGCGCGAAATCGTAAATAGCGCTGTTTACTGCATTCATTCAGCGCGCCGCGATTGCGCCGTTGATAACCTCTCGCAATTAGCGCTCGACCACCCGATCCCGCGCTTTTCCGGCTGCGAATCCACTGCGCATCTCATCCCAGCTGCCATCGATTGCGATCGAGATGAGATGAGAGGCAAGCGCGAACGTCGTCGCAGGTTGCAGGTTGCGTCACGCCGCCTTCCGTCAGAAAACACATTCGAAGGTGAAGCAAATAACTCTGGGACGCGTGCGGAGGTGGAGGCCGCCTCCGCCGCCTCCGCCCTCGACCCCGCCACCTCCGCCGACATCCATTTAACATTTGTTGTGCTGCTCGAATGCAGCGCGTGCATTCGCTGATTGCGCAATGCGCGCGTCATCCTCGTGCACTTTTTTATCGACGCGGGCGCGCACGAGGCGCGCGGCGTTTCAAAGAATTTTGCATTTCGCAAAAGTGCGCCTCGATTGCGCCATATCACAGGCATGTGTGTGAGTGTGTACTCGCTGCTCGACATCTCGGTCGACAATCGCACTGATAACGGTCGCGATGCGCTTTGCACGACATTCGCACAAATTGCAATTTCAAATTGATGCAATTTAAGCCTGATTCCCTATGCTAAAAAAAGTTAGGAGGATAGATGCTAATACAGTAAAACCGCGATATAACGAGCCCCGATACAGTAAAACCCCGATATAACGAATTCCAAGGGACCGACGTGAAAAATTCGTTATATCGGGGTTATTCGCTAAATCGGGGTTGTCATGATGAAAAAAGAACTCGGTATATATTATGTTTATACAATTGTATACAATTCAGAGATGAATGATGGAAAATGATGTTGTCTCAACTCCAAAGTTTGCCTCTCTAGCCACGAGAAGAGCAATCAACTTCTTTTTAAAATAATTTATTGATTTATTCATATTTAATTTTAAATTATAAAATTTTTTAACAACTGTAATGAAAGCAACGAGACCAAAATCTTT
Source organism: Labidoglobus nevermanni (assembly GCA_025447835.1). NCBI lineage: Eukaryota > Metazoa > Arthropoda > Insecta > Coleoptera > Staphylinidae > Labidoglobus > Labidoglobus nevermanni. Next base: position 10,298 of record JAOEHK010001559.1, read on the forward strand.
GGCCCTGATGATGACTCCCTAGAGTCGAAACTGGTTGGCATTTAGTCAACAAAAATGATAAAAAACTTTGGAGTTGAAACAACATAATTTTCCATCATTCATTAACATTTACTCCAAAAACATCGCACACATTGTGAGAGAAATTATTTTCTCATTCTACATTAATTCAGAGATGACCATAAACACGTCATACATTACATGTTTTGAAAGTATTCGTCTATTTTAGTCTGGACCATCAAATTACTAAATCGTGCGGTATCTATGGCTGATTCGATAGTGTGCAATACATCAAACACATTTTCATTAATATTTGATTGTATTAAGAAATTACGGACACAGTTAAAATTGTCGATGGCTTGATTCGGATATATATTGAAATTTCTTCTTCTTCTTCGTCTTCTTTACCATCCAATTCCACCGTTTCATGTAGAATTTCTTCGTCATTAAGGATCCCAGAAACGGCTACATCATTATCAAAATTGACGAAGTCAATCCTATCCTGAGTGCTGTTTTACCATTCAATCCCGCCTCAAAAAGGCGCAAGGCATGAAGAGTGATCATAAGCGGTACATTTAAATTTTATTAAGCTACTTCAATTCCATGAAAAATTACGTAAATAAAGTTTATCGAATGTCCTTGGCCCAAAAAAGTTCGTTATATCGAGGGGACCAAAATGCATTCGTTTTATTCGTAATATCGAGATTTTCTCTAGGGACCAACACTTTCAAACGTTATATCGGGGTTATTCGTTAAATCGGGGTTCGTTATATCGGGGTTTTACTGTATTCTCTTAATTTCCATAGTTTTATGTTTATCTTAAGGAAATCTAGGGTTGATATATTGCTACTTAAGTCTCTACTTTATATTATTAGGTTCGAACGGAAGCAAATGAGTGGTAAATGGCAGGATATAAGAAGAGGTGATCCGGATTAGTGGTGTTAAAACAATGTCAATTAATCAATTAGTAATATGGTACACAAAGATTGTTTCTATCATTATATACTGTTATTTCTGAATTTTATTAATTTATTCCTTCGTTTTGATTGTAATTTGCAATTTTCATTATTATACAATTAGTTTTTAAGGCAATTCCTTCAACGGCCAACGAATAGAAATTTTAATGTAGTTATTCACCAAGTTGATGTTTCAGACCATTCCTGTTGCGAAATATAGACGGCAATAGTAACGGATTTACTTAGAAAACTAAAATCAATTCTTTTACTGGTAATAAATGCAATAATATTCCCCAAAAAGCGGTATTATCATCAATTGTTAGCCACTTCATAAATATATTTGGCTTGATTGTATGAATAGAAAGTACTTTGATTAGCAATTGGTCAAATTTGCTTAATATATTGAAATGAAAATACCAACAATGCGAGATAATAGAAGGAATTTAAGAAGAACGGCCATAGAAACAGCCTGGAATCCGGTTAAATTACGTTCAGTTAGGTTAGGTTAAAGGTTAGGTTATAACAGCAAATGCAAAACCTAGTCATAAGGAAAATGGCGAGAAATTGCGGTTTTAGTGGAACTTAAGGATAAAGACATATGGAAGCCATTTCTACTGAAAGGCAACACGAGGGAGAGAGAGAGAGAGAGAGAGAGAGAATAAACTTGTTGAAATTAATTAGTTGAAATGCCGAAAAGCAATTGACTGATACTAAATTTAAGTGCCATTTTTTGCGTAATGACTTCCCATGATGCAACATGTTTTGCCGATATTGAAACTCGTGATAATATTTGCGCGAAATGAGAGAAATAATGCCAACTGTTATCTCCCTCTCTCTCCCTCTCTCCTATCTGTCATCCACCTAGGAATGGCGATGCTAATAGGTTCGAAAATGGTCGCCGAGCAGCGAATTTGTTTGCGGGACGGGTTTCCTCATTGGAATCGCCTGTGGCGTTATCACGTGGTGCGATTGCGTGGGTCAAGAACCCGGCGTGGCCGACGGGGGATATCTTTGATCGAGGTGCGCGTCTTCGATCGCCGAGGTCATCGAAGCCACTCGTCCTTGCGATTTCCGGACGTTCACCGCGCGTGCCGCCACTATCAGCCACCCGCCCGCCCGAGAGGAGCTGATAACGAGTCAAGAGCAAGTCGGCGGGTCGCTTGAAGCTATGCGATCAGAGACGTCGCCGGGAGCATCAGCCTGGCGAAAGGACGCTTCTCGTCAAGGTCGCGCTCGCGATTTCCCATGGCGCCTGCCCAAATCTAGGAATTGAGAAAGTCAAGATATTCGAAATAACTGCTTCGCCAACTATTACAGCAAACTGTAAATAGAAGCAGCAAGGAATGTCAAAATCAATAATCGAAATACAGGATGATTTTGAGATTAGGCGTTCTTCAAAAGTGCCAATTTAACCAATAAATCAAGGTAGAATACGATTGATGACATTAGGTCATAGATTAATGCTCATTTATCAGTTAAGAGCAAATTACTTTAATTACCATGTTGATAATTTGTGTAATTACAGCCCTAGTTCATGAATATGGACTATAAATTGAATTGATTATAGAATTATTGTTGATATTTCTCCCGTAAATGCCTTTACTTGTAAACCTTATATGAATATATCATTTCATATCAAAGTTTACTTGCTAAACATAAAAGAATTAGCAGAAATTGGAAATTTAATCATGATATGACACACTACTTTAACTCCCACTCTAATATTCCACTTGCATTTCTTTGTTTTGCACTAATATTTTCATTTTATAAATCCGATGGTTACGCCATCTACATTTCGGAACAGTTGTTTGGCCCAACTTTTGCACACCTTCATTATCTCATCATTCGATACCCACCCGCCCCTCTGGCAGCAACAGCGGCCATTCGGGCGTGGAAATTGTGATCAAAAGGGTGCGCGCAGTGGAGAGAGGGTTGTTAGTTGGTTACAACTCATCATTAATTCTGCTGCTGTTGCGCATTCATTCGCCAACGAGATAATCACGAAAATTGTGTGCGTTATTAAACAAACATTATAATTGGATTCGTTAATTGATTGGTAGCCATCGCATGTTTTCGGGGGGTGGCGTTCACGCATTCGGTGCGCATATGGAACAAATTCGCAAATTCGGCAACGCTGTCATCTCTCCACGTCTTTATTTTGCTGCCCTGCTGAACAACAGAAGAGCAATCAAAGCTAAACTAACTCATCAACAATTTGTTCCTCCTAACCTAACAGGGACCAAATTATCGGACATCCAATGCATTTATATGGCTACACCCTACACCCTGCCGCCGCTAGAGGTACCACTGGGAGGCAGATTTTGATGGCAATGTTAATTGTGTCAACGCCCACCCCGGGTTGCGTAATAATTGCATATTTGATTAACTACGTGACAACAGGGGCGGCAATCCGCCGCCTCGTAATGTTATTAGTGATAGCTGACTAGCGCCGCCATCTTCGCGCCACATTGCCAACCACTCTCATCATTAGAACGGCTCCCTTCGTTCAACAATCTCTTCTTTGCTCCTCGAAAGGCAAACGCGTATAGGTTAGGTCAGTGCAGGACGAATCCTGCCGAGGCGGCAATTAAACGCGAGTCCTTGACCAGGAACGCAAACGCAGCCATTCTCGCCTCCCTTAGCGATTGGCAGGCAAGGCCTCATCCCACCAACCACCCACCATCAGCCGCAACCCCCCACCCCCCCAGCCAGGTCGCACGTCCGTCCCACATCAAAGCGATGAGCATAGAATTGGCATCGCTAGGATTCTGCAAATAGGTGGCGTCAGCATCGCACCCCTACTTGATTCGATGTTCTGCAAGCACTTCTGACTTTCAGGTGAATGCTACGGCAAATTGCTGAGCTAATTAGTCAGCCGGTGTGGAATTCAAACTATTTCCGGCCCGAACATCGTTACCGCCACCGACGCCACCCTTGGGAAGCTGCTGCCTGGAATGTTTGCTCGTAAATCACTCGCGGATATTCGCCGCCCTTATTTACGGCCAAACAAAGCGATCCGCAATTCGACGCTACGTGATTATACATCGAAAGCGCAAATAAAGAAATCACACCGAGCGCAAATTTTCTGCCATTTGTCACCCCTAACCTGGGGCACTTTTGCAATTTGTTCCACTGGGTTTGGCTTGGTGGGTTCGTGTCTGCGCCATTGTTTCGAGCGAAACGCGAACAAATTCATCGTCTTACGACTCGCCTTTATTCGCCACCACCCCTGCCGCCGATAAACGGCTCAGCACTCTCTTATTGCACCCTTCCAATCTGCTCTACAATACAAACATCTTTTCCTCATTATGAGATTCGCAATTGCGCCATCTAGAGTTAATCTGCAGTCATTCGATTCGTCAAATCAGCTTCATTCTCATTTAATATTGCTTAATTAGCAAATTACATCATTTTACAGACTTCTTCGAACCTCACCGAATACAAAATTAGTGGACACATGGTCCGTCTGCCCTTGCTCTTGCCAAAATCGCATAAATAATTGCTTTATACATTAGCATGTTAAATGTTTCGAATCGCCATCGAGACATGGGTCGAAAGGGGTAGGATAAGAGAGGGTGCTCCATTTACGTCCTGTTCAAATATGCAACGAGGCGACAATGGCCGGTGGAGCCGAATGGCGGACAGCTAACCTCGAAAAATGGGCCGATAAATGCGTTCCAGCGCGATCACTTTTGGTGCGGGGTGGCTGCCACCACAATGCACGCACACATCTAATGCGATCATCGACAGGCTGCTTATTGATCGTGCAGACGCACGCACTTCCGGACGTGTTCTCCTTGTTCCGGCCACCATTGCAGGTGGCGGCATCGCAGGTGTTACCCTTTCACCACACACCCCAATTTGCAAATGCAAAGTCTGGGAGTGTCGTTGTTATTTTGAAATACAGTTAATGATTACAATGGTTACAAACAATTTGCTTCAGAATTGTTTCCTTGAATTCATGTTTGACCTAGCGCCATCTGAGATAAATCCGAACGAGATTGTATAACAAATCTGATTTGCACGCCCTTTAAAACGGATCAATGTGCAACGCAATTCGAAAAGATTGTTAATCCAGCAAGGACAGCAACAAATTGGATTCGTGGTCTTTCCACGAATTGCATCCCTTCACCACCACTTTTCCGGGATGCAAGTAATGTGGGCGAGCAATTCGATTCGCGAATTGATTCTCTTTTAATCCGATTTTTCCATCAGAGATCCGGATTCGTATCAATGCCACAATTCCAATTTGGAAATCCGACGCATGAAATACTAATCAACGCCATTCACGATCCGGGGTGCGTTGCCCTTGGCCAGCAGATAGAGTGAGTAGGCATACAATTAGCAGTTATGAATGCCTAACTAATAGTTTCCGAATAAAGTTATAAAGTCGGACACCCTGCAATGAATAAATAATGTAGGATAGAGGTTGTCGCGACTCAAGCTTTCGCTACTATCCACGTGAGAAACGGTTTTGCGCTGTGTCCTCTG
>JAOEHK010001570.1:0-15737 GCA_025447835.1 Labidoglobus nevermanni
TTATGGTTTTGGGGTGCCGCGAGTTGTAGTTTTATGGCTTTGGGGTGCCGCGAGTCAAATAAGTTTGAGAAACACTGCTCTAAAGTATTGATAGTAATTGCTATTTTCTTAACTGTTGCTTGTATATATTTTTCAATAAAACAAAAACTAGTTGCAGTTATCAATGAAATATCAAGTGGACGAAGGTTGAACGCACGTTGGACATTTAGTCGCAGGTTGGTAGGCTCGAGATGAGCACGCTTAGGCTTAGTGCTGCACGTCCTTATCTTATCTTGTTCAGTGAGCCATCGAAGAACATTCTTCGCCGCGAGTTCAAGTGCAATCCCACGAATTAAACAATCACAACTAGAAACATTACTAGCAGTGGCATACCTTTAACATTTGCGCTCTTGGGGTGGTCTCTAGATTTTCCGCCCTTTTGGAATTAATCAAATCTGCAATTCTCAATAAGTAGCCGCATTTTGGAACGCATTGGAACACATTTCGGGCACATCTAAGACCCACTTCGGGTGGACATACGTGACAATAATTTACGAAAATGCCCCCCTGGAGCGGTCCGCACCCCTCGCCCCTCTAGGTACGTTACTGATCACGAGGTGAGTACAGTTTTCGATTGAAATTCTACTTTGGATAGCAAATTAGAAGTCACTGACTAATAATTTATTAGTTCTAGTTTGAACTGAGATTTATTAGTAATAACTATTAGTAGTAACAATAATGAATATGTTAGTAGACGAATTCTGATAAGAAACAACATTTGCCAGAGTTAAAGAACACATTAGCACGTTTTGCTCGACTTGTAATTACTGCTAGAGACCTAACCGGTAATCACGTGTATTAATAAGTTTCTTTTTACAAGTGCACGGCTTTAATATCAGCATGCCTTAATTATTATGCGCATCCGCTGTAAAATGTAATTACCGTGTGTTAGCAGGAGAATTAAAACGCGAAATCGTGGAATCGAATCGACATCGGCATCAGATTGCCGAAGCGCTCTTTTCGGAAATTGCAATCTGAAGTCAGTTTTGTTTCCCACGTGTTTCCACCTCATTGATATGCATCTCACACATGCAAATTGCGCACGGAAACTTAATGAATTTTCGCAATTTACAGGCGGAAAATCGAAATATTCAATCATTAATTGCTGGCTGTTTCAATTACTCGAATTTAAATTAAACACGGTATTCAAGTTAATTGCACCTGAAACACCGTTCAGCGTTTCCATGTTTCTGTTTCTCGTTGCTTAGGATATCTTGTCAACAGATACCACTTGAAGGCGACGAATTGAGGAATAGGAAAAGGAAGAAATGCTCAGCAAATGTTATCGGTTTGCAAATCGAAGCAATATATTCGTCCACATTCGATGTGCGGACAAAGCGTAGATAGAATCCATGCTGGAATCAGCAGTACATACATTTATTTCCCAGCGGAAAAGATTTTTCTTTGCGGTTTTCGTATTCTGGTGGTGCAACTCCATTCACTTGAACTGAGAATTTAAACAAGTTTCCGATTCGAATATAGCTACACGTGGTTGGAATCATTTCCCGTACCTAGCAAAAAATAGTTTCAAAAAGTTTTCGTTTGAGTGCAAATAAATGATAAAGTAATTAATTGTTGCATTATGTCATTACATCATTTACGCCGGTTTCTTGAGTTCCCCTATAATAGGCTTTCACTGTAATTCGTTTCTCCACAAATTCGGAAAATTAAACAAAATTAAGCAAGATTTAAAAGCAGTGCAAACAGCGCGCCATCTATGATTGTTCGATAGACATAAATTTTACTAAAAACAGAAAACGATTTTATTAGCGTCCACGTTGAGATGGAATGTAAATATTATTTATTGCTAACATCAAAGAATTTACTCTTGTGTTTAGTGTAGTTATTGTTGGCGAACAATGCATTCTGATAATGGCAAAGTGCGATAAAAGCAAAATGTACTTACGTCATGTGAGTATGCAGTGGCTAAAGCCGCAGAAACGACTAATGCACTACTGCTTGATAATCCTGCACTTTGGGGAATAGTCCCACTGACCATAACGTTAATTCCGGTTAAAATTGCATCCTTCGCCAAGGTATCATAGATGCCCTTCATGCCGCAGAGGAAGTATTGGTACCATTGTGGCGCTGGCCCGCTTAAATCAATTCTAAAACAGGTCATATTCATTAATTGATTGTTTAGCTCGCGGACATTCCTAATATCGATTGGCACCTACATCAATTGTTTAATGTCGCATTCGAATGGTTGATAGTTTCGGTCCATATTCGCCAGACACAGTTTTTCCTTGTCATTCCGGGATATTGCTAATAAAACATCCTGTTCCAATGCCATTGGGCAAACCCCGTATCCACTGTAGTCGATATGCTCCCCAATTAAATTTACTCTGAAATAGTGGGTCAACAATTAATGAATATTAAGAAATGTTGGAAATTCGCATGACAAGAGGGATGGGTTTATAAAGTTTTTAAATAGACTTTCAAAAGATGAATTAAGATTAATTCTATTTTGAAGGCAATCAGAAATAGCGATATATTAATACAAATGTTAAAATGGTATTAATTCTATAGTCAAATCAAATAAATCCTGAGGAAATTTGACATGTTCGAAGAAGCCAACATAACCTCAAACCATACAACGTATTTTGTTGTTCTGTTTAGCTGTTGAAGCGTTGTACAAATTTGATATCTAAAGTGTAACAAACATGCATGAAACTTGCCTGCCGGGGACACGAACATAGAATTCCACAACGGTATTGAAGGCGGCTGTGAATTGGGAATTGAGTTGTTGGCTCCTCAGGCAGGATGGCAAAGACTCTGAAGTTGCTTTTATTGTTGCTCTGGCTGCCGATTGTGACATTGCGAACGTTGTACGTTCCGAATAGTATCGTTTTCGTGAATATCCGATTTGATAGGTAAAACTGCTTCACTTTCTCGTTACGTTCTCAATATACCGCAATTGTTGACGTTTCCATTGCCTTTAGTGGCCCCACTGCCATCGCAGTCGTTTGAAACCAGTTCAAGTTATACGCTGAGCTCACTTTGTAACATGGCATGAAATGATTAAAAAATTGTTATTGTAAGCTGATAACGCAGTGTCTCATCATTCCTACGGACAAACAACGTGATGAAATGTTAATTGTCATTCTTTGTTTTAGTTTTTCCTATCATTTCAAACAACAACATTCTGGAGATTCCCTGGTAAGTTATATATCCGTTTTACCAATTTATTCAATTTTCTATCCTCAAAATATTGATTTAATACACTTTGAACCTCCTCTCGCCATCTGGTTGCAGCGCATGGAACGCTGAGTAGTTGGCAGACTCTCCGCTAGATGGCCATACGTATTTGAAATGAAGTTGAAAACTTTGTTTCGAACAATTTGTTTGTATTCGTAATAATGAGCAGGCAATTGTTATGGGCAGATTTGCTAAGATTGGATGTAATTGAAGCAGTTGGGTGAGACATAAATTTGTTGGAATTGTAAGCAAGTGCGGGGGTGGTGGTTGGGAGTGCAGGGTCGTATAATGCACACGCGCTACGAAATCCCAACATCTTCCGCATGAGCGATGAGTTACGGACGAGCGAATCGGCTGCGACAGGGCGGGCGAATTAATCGGAATTGGCGCGGAAAATATCGCCGGAGCGATGTAAATGCGTGTGGGTTGCGATTGTAGTCACGGCAATTCCACCTTGAAGCGGCGTGGGAGGGCTTTGCCAAATCCCCCCCGTTCGCGTTTTATCAGTGTAAGGGCTTCGAAAGTGCTGTTGCAAGCAGCCTGCGTCTCCGTTTATTATTGACCATAACCTTCGCTTCCGCCAGTGATTTCCGCTCAACTGCGCTTCGAATGAGTCTCGCAGCCTAATTAGGCGACGCGAAAAAGCGAATGTCGCAATTGGAGGTTATTTTCGTGGGCATTGTTCGCGTCATTGCGTGACATGGCGCTTCGGCGGACAGGATGAACCGATATTTCGGTTAAGATTTACCGCAAGCAGAAGGAGGGTGCAGCAATGTGTACATTTGGAAATCCATCGCCAGTCAATTGTATCCCAATGGGGACGGATGCGAAAGGGGAGTCTATAACGGGCGAACTCATCGCAGCGCGTAATCACATGATATACGAGAGTAGGGGCGGCGAGCGCCACGTGGCGGCGCCAACCCCGGCCGAAAAGTGAGCAATGTTCATTATCGCACACACACGCGCGACCAAAAAAACCGCTTGCGAATGGCAAATGGGCAAAAAATTGCGGTCGCACGCCCCCCCGCCCTTTGCCGCCACTCGCACTCGCACTCCGAATGCGCGGGAGGGTGCATTAAAAAATTACATAACTCAAAATTGTTCATCCGCTCGGCTGACACTTGTCCGCGCCGCAAATGGCGACATCCGATTTAAAATGTGCGGAAATGCTGTTTGGCTTGCCGCGCCGTCCGGTCGGGCGGGGGGCGCACGCCTTTTTGTCGCCGGAAATAGCCTAAATGGCTTAGGACGGCACGAAACAATGCGGCCCCGGCTCTCCGTCCTTATTTACCGCCGCCGGCCGACGGTGCATGTCTTCCGGTGGTCATTTCGCTCGCTCGCCACCCTCGCCCCCGCCGCCCCGTCGATGAGCAATAATTTACCAATGCGTGTGAGTAAATGCCAGCAGTGACGCAGCAGCGCCGACACAAAACGGGCAAAGAGCGCAATGTTGAAGGGGTGGGGGATGGGGCGATCCTTTCATCTGCGATCTGGCGCTTAATGAAGTGCAGACATTGATTAAGAGCCTATTTTAAACTCAATCTTTAATTCAATCGCATTAAAACAAGCGGCGTCGCCGCTGAGCGAGAGCGATAAGCTCGAATGGCCTTTCTTCCGCCGCCCCCGGCGCTCCGGTTCGATGGCAGGACAACTTTTTTAATCCGCCGATTCCGGAGATTAGGCGGCGCGATAAGAATTAATGAAATTAGTGTCGATGCGCTGCGCTCGGCGCCGAGTTCAGGGATCGGCCCTTTTTTCGCATTGTTTCCGATTGCATCCGACAAAAATGGCCATTTCGTTAACTGAAAGGCCCACGCATTCAATGAATGACATTTCAACCTTTTCAATCGAATCGCAAGATTCATTAGCCGATTATAATCAAGGTCCACACTAATTATGGCTAAACTACCCTGGGACGACTAAGGACAGGAAGGACCAAGGTGCGGGGAACCGGAAGGCACACTGAATCAAACGTAACAACAACAGTTGATGAATGCTAAGTAAGGTCACTTAGTAAATATATATTGACATTTACTGCTGAATTTCGACATTCTTCTGACTTCGGTCTTTCACAGTAACAACTATATATAGTAAAACCCCGATATAACGAATTTCAAGGGACCGACGTGGAAAATTCGTTAAATATGGGTTGTGGGGAGCCAGAGGTACAGAATATAGACACTTTATACAATACAACAACTAACGGACTGCGACATTGAACTGCCCTAGTTATTCTCTACGACTTCTTATATACGCTGGTTGTTCGCTGGAGGAATGTGAATACCTAATGGCCAATGCATCAAACACATTTTCATTAATTTAATTAATTTTCATTAATGTTTGATTGTATTAAGAAATTACGGACACATTTAAAATTTTCGATGCTTGATTCGGATAAATAATTGAAATTTCTTCGTCTTCTTTACCATCCAAATCCACCGTTTCATCTAGAATTTCTTCGTCGTTAAGGACCTCAGTAATAGTTACATTATTATTAAAATTGATGAAGTCCATCCTATCCTGAGTGCTCTTTTACCATTCAATCCCCTGGGAATTTGCTTGTTTTCGAGTTATTGAGATTATAAACATTGCATTCAAGTAAACTTGAACAATGCTCAAAAATAAAATAATAAGCGATACATTTAAAATTTCTTAAGCTACTTCAATTGCATGAAAAACTCCGAATTGGAACGAGTTTATTGAATGTCCTTGGTCCAAAACAGTTCGTTAAATCGAGGGGTCCATAATGCATTAGTTTTATTCGTAATATCGAGATTGTTTCAAGGGAGCAGCACTTTCAAACGTTATATCGGGTTTATTCGTTAAATCGGGGTTCGTTATATCGTGGTTTTACTGTATGATTTTTCCTGAAAGTAATTGAGGATTTTTGCATTAAAATTAAAGAATTTTTAATAGAAATTCGTGAAACTATCTTCTAAAGCAGCGTTTCTCAACCTTTTTTGGCCCGCGGACCGGTAAAAATTTGTAAATATAATTAGCAGACCAGAAATATTTTTATAACAAAACTTCACTAGGTATTAAAGAAATACTACATACAATATTTGTATTTTTTATTTGGCGGACTGGTAAAATATCTCTGCGGGCCACTGGTGGTTGAGAATAGCTGTTCGAATGTAATCTGTGAGTAACAGGAACTATTGTTGGGAAATTTGAATTTCTTATTGGATTGAGATAGGCAACCAACATTGCTGAAATGGTAGTAAATGTGCATTTCGAGCGTGTTTCAGCGTCGCGGCCAATTAATATTAATCAGACATCGTTATGGTTAATAGCAACAATGTCGTTGAAGACCACCCGGCCGTGATGCGCTTTTTGCGCATGTGTTCGCCAATTGCGAGGGAAATTAGCGCGGAATTTGCGGCGCGCTCGGCTGTTGCCGCCACATTTGCTCATTAACACGTTGCGCGATTATTTTTTAATTGTACGCCATTAATTAACGTTTTGTAATGCGATGCGGCGCAGGGTGGCGCAACGCGGCACGCAGCAGCTGGCGCCGATCGCGTGCGTGGCCCGGCGGTTGGCCACCCCTTGCGCGCGGCGTGTCTGTGTTGCTGCTACAAGCAGCAAATAATTAAAAAATTGCAAATTCGCCATCGCATTGTTGTAGACTTTATTACATTTGCATAGTTTCGCCGTGGGGCCGCAATAAATTTTAATTAATAATTAGCGCGTCAATTTGCACGACTGCATGGCCTCGATCATCATGCCAGGGGTTGGCAATGACAAAGAGGTTACAGAGTAAGGAAATGCATGCGGATTGCTGACCCCTGGCGAGGTAAGAGTTCATTGTTGGAGTGGCCGGAGGTCGGTTTCGCGTTCGATTATTTTCGTTCATGTTCTACGAACGGAGAACAGAATTATTTCCATTCTACGAGCGAATTTGGCACGCAGCGCGCCTCCAGGGCGGTGGGGGGCGCCGCCATGTTCCTCGTGTTCACTGATATCGTATCAGTAACTGCCTTTCCATGCATTTTTTGCATAGCTTGCGTGCGCTAAGAAATACCAGTTTGCCTTAAACTGCTGCGTATCGTCGACGATCTTTCACATCTGATTTTATCGTTTCACCGCAACAAGTGTTTCACTCGTCAATTATATATATTTATATAGCGTCGGTTTCTTACTACAATTTCACATCATTACGCTAGAATAGCGGAACATGGTCAATTTTTAGAATTTTCGAAATGTTCACTCCCAACTCTCCTCTAACACAATAGATAGCTTCTTAGCAAATGCCGTGTAATGCGAAACCGTCTTGTTTGAGATTCAGAGCCGGAATTACCATTAGTTTCTTAATTTTACAGAAACAACTTTTAATTTTCATTAAAAATATAAATATAGATATTATAGATTTTCCTTTATTTACAGTCTCTCCCATCTTAAAGAAATCTGTAATTTTGCGTTGGTTGCTGATTCCTACCAAGTAATTACAACATTTTTGTTATTGAAGTCAGTTATGTAATTCATAGGCAGAATCTGCATCGAAGAAAAATGATTCGAAACTTTCAGTCAAACTTCAATAGCCATATCCACAGAGTGTTCGCTTAATTTAGCAAGTTCTTGTATGTTATGAGATGTTGTATTATAGGAGGACATATTTGAGGTTAGAGACTGATGAATTTTGTGATTAGAGACGTCGTTTATCGTCTTAGAGAGAAACCATGTTATGAAATGTTGTGTTATAGGAATGCGGCCTGTATTTACTATTCTTCATATTTAAGGTTAGAGAATGGTGAAGTTTGTGATTTAGAGGCATGGTTTGCATAGGTTAGATAGTGCCGGCGAAGACATTCGATCCGGTCCGTGAATCCACGAGTACACGTGGCAACATGGTAAATAAATGCAAATGTGCGCATTTTGGCGAAAGGCGTGAATTTTTATGCGCGCCCCGAAGTTGCCCTTTGTGGGCTCGCCTAATAACGTTATTAATGCGTCCGTATTATGGCATTTACATGTAGTTAGCGAAAGTTTTTAATAACGCCAGCATTACGGCCCGTTGCCGCAATGTTAATATGTTGCGGGGGGGCGGGGGCGGCAATTCGTGCCGCCAGCAAATGCGAAATCTCAGGCAGCAGCACGCCGATGAGATGACGGATGAAGCGCGCCAGCCTAAGGGTGCTATCGGCGGCGGTGGCGGGTCGAGAGCTTTTTCTGCTTTTTAGCAGCCCTAATGGGCGCCCGCTTGGCAAAGTGTCTGATGAGTGAGTGAGTGCGTGAAATTGCAAAGTTGCGAGTTTAATTTGCGATCGGCGATCCGGGAGGCCGGAAAAAGGGCGCGAAACTTTGGCGATTCATAACCTTATTGATCCGAACGCATTTGTTTGTTTCGGCTCTTAATTGGCTATTTACTCAACTCAGCATTGATAAATAAAGTGCAATTAAAGCTGCCGCTTCGTACTCAACGCAACAGCAACTTGAACAAAGTGCACTTAAATGCAAGTTTTAATTCCAATTCCAATAATGGACGCAGTGCCAAGTTGTGCGCAGCTGGAAAACAATGCAGAAGCACGGTAGTTGCGGGTAGTTGCCCGATATTGGATGCTTCAATGTAAATCAATATTGCTAGCTTGTAACTGTTATCATTTCGCCATCTTGCGATACGTCTGCAAGTCGCCGTCTCGTTTGTCCGATAATGAACCGCGCAGACGGATCACGAATTGGGATTGGAATGCACTTATGCACTATTAATAAATAGCTCCGCGTCGGACTGAAGAATGACATTCCCAGCTCTGCGGCTTCGTTATGTGAGCACGCGATTCTCCTCCGACTTGTTGATTTATGACCATTCGCTATCTTCACTTATGGAACGCAGAGAAACAAGTCGCAATTTAGGAAAAAGATCAGATTCGGTTAATTTCAATCAATTTGATAAAAAAACGGACGAAATTAATATCTGATCGCATCTGTTCAAATATTATTCCTTGAAGAAGATTGTGATTTTAAACTATTGAAAATTTGTTGGCAAGGATCATGTTTTATGGGGTAGTTTGTGATTCCTAAGTTACGATTACTGGAAACTATTTTTAAGCAGCTTTTACAGTGGAATTAGTGTCCGATTTTGCTTCAGTTTTCATAAATGAGATGAAAACGGTTGAAATTACCATTTGATATCTGTCGATTTTTATTTCAAGCTTTTTCTTCGAATATTATTGATTTGATAGGTCATTATCATATTATTGAAAAAATATGTTTTTAAACAACTGGAACTTTGAAGGCAATTATTATGCTTTCTAATAAAAAAATAGGATTTTTAATTTGTCCTTAGAGGAGACTATTTTTAGATGGCTTCTTGTAGTAGAATCAGTATCTGACTTTGGTTTGATTTGATAGGTCATTATCATATTATTGAAAAAATAGGTTTTTAAACAACTGGAACTTTGAAGGCAATTATTATGCTTTCTAATCAAAAAATAGGATTTTTAATTTGTCCTTAGAGGAGACTATTTTTAGATGGCTTTTTGTAGTAGAATCAGTATCTGATTTTGGTTTGATTTTGATATATGAAATGAAAATAATGAAAATTAACATCTGATGACATTTGTTGTTAATATTATTCCTTGAAAAAGGTATAACAGCAATAACTAAAACTATTTTAGAAATATGATTTTAAACTATTGACAATATGGGGGGACCATGTTTTATATAGGGTAGTTTGATGATTTTTGATTTACAATTACTGGAAACTATTTCTAAGCAGCTTTTACAGTAGAATTAGCATCTGATTTAGATTCTATTTTCATAAATGAGATGAAAACAATGATAATTAACACCTAATGATATCTTTCAATTCCCAGTTGAAGCTATCCGTAAAGAAAGCATTTTAATTACTTAAAAGTCCCTTATCTACCTTCCTAGATAGTATTGCTTTAGTAGAAAGTAACACAGGATGATCCGTCGACTCTTATTGCAAGCTTTTTATTGAAGATAGGATTTTTCTCTGAATATCATTGAGAAAATGTGTTTGTTTTTAAACAATTGCAACTTTGAAGGCAATTATTGTGTTTTTTAATAAAACAATTTGCGCTTAGTGGGGAGTATTTTTAAATAGCTCTTTACAATAGAATTAGCATCTAATTTTGCTTTGATTTTGATAAATGAGATGAAAACGATGAAAATGAACATCTGATCAAAAACTATTCTTCAAACTATTCGTAAAGAAAACAAGATATCATTGACTTGATAGATGATTGGAATTAGTAGCCAATTTTGTTTCAAGAGATTTAAATGATCGAAATGAACATGGGATGACATCTGACATCTCATACTTTTATCAAATTCAATGTCGATCAAGATGAAATGATTTGCAAGCTGTGTTTGCAAATTCGCCAGCAGCAATGACAATGTGCTAATTGGATCTGTTGCAATGAAATGCGCACATTGACATCGCGTCAGCTTCTTCAAAACGCGGCCGCCGCCACTTTTGACGTCCGTCTAATTGAGTTCTGCATGTTCGCGCAGTGTTTTGGCGCGCGAAACGCGAAATAATTTGTATGCATTTGCAGATGAACACGGGTTCGCTCGTTCGCCGCTCGCCGTGTCGGCGCAAAATGGCATTTTGATAAATATTGCATGCATTTAACAAACTTCCGCATTCATTCCGACATGTCCAATTGTTTTACTCCCCCCCGCTCTGACGAAAGAGAGGAAATAAATTGCACTCGTTTCCGGCAGCCAATCAATCAGACCGCATTGAAATATTGACGCGCCGACTAATAGTATCCTGCAGATTCGATTAATATTTCAATTGTCTCGATTAGCGCGCGAAATTGATTCGCGGCCCGCAATCAAGTCGTCGTCGTCGCCGGTGGCGGCGCCTGTAATTGTTATTAAAAATCGATGGCGATTTCATTTCAATGCGGCCCTCTTCGTCGCCGCATCACGCGGTGACAGCCGCGTTAATTAGCAATATCATTTCCGGCGAAACGAAAAAGCACTCAATTTTTAATTGCCTTCGGTTAATTCGCAAGCATTTTAATGGATATTTTACACTGCGCGCTGTCGGCGGCCTGCCCGCCCACCCCTCGCTCGCGAAACAAGTCTTTCGCGCGGAAAAGCGGACGGGAAATTTTTAATTCGCCTGTCAGCACGATCTTCATCTGCGATGCGAAACTTTCGGCGCGTCTTCATCCGGCGGCGAATTAATATTAATGCCCTCGCCCCCATCATCAGCAATCAGCGCGATCGCGATTTCACTGTGACGTGGCAAATGAGAGAGAAAAAAAAGTGACGCCGCCGCCGCCGAGATGGCCACGATGCGGTGAGGGGGGTTGGTGGCGGTGGAGGGGGTGACGCACGTGACGCGCCACGTGGCGATTCGCAATTCGCTATTGTTGCTGCGCGCATGCACTCACTTGCCATAATGCAACTAATTGCGTTCACACCCTTTGCATTCACATGCCAATGATGGATATTGATACACAACAGATCTAACCTCAAATGCCGGCAAGAGTTCTGCGCGCCACCTCTGGCCGAGCATGAGAACATTGCGTTTTGCTCCTTATGCCAGCCACTGGCGGCAGCGTTGCCGTCCTAATGTGCTTTCCATGTCCCGCTGCACCTCAACACGTGTCCGCCGCCCCCTCGCCCTCCGGCCCCCCCCGACATGCTGGCGCTGTTGTAGAATCGATGTATTGCCGTGTCACTATCAGCGTTCAATGCGGCCGCGCACGACACTTGCCGACATCGCCCGAACGCGACCGCAATTCGCATCAGTTTTCTGCATCTCACCCCCTTGCGCCCTCGCGCCCTCGCGGCGTCGCCCGACGATGCGATGACACATTGCTGACATGCTCGTTTCATGCACGCTGCTGCCAACTGGTGTCAACTTGATTGTTTTTTCTCATCTTTCACGTGCTTTTCATTTTCCGCCCCGTTTGCTCCCGACCATCCTCGGGGGAGAGGATGACGTGTCAGACTCGGAGCGACGTGAAGCGGCGTAATTCGATGGGAACGTGCGAAATTATGAAAATTCGAAATTCCCCACCTCTCCGGCCGCGCCACTCGCCGCATCAAGAAGTCCATAATGCAGTCGAGTTGGGCGCGTTTTTCCGGCGCTTTTTTACGGGCGCGACGAAAGCGTCGCCAAAGTGCCCTCATTCTCTGCGGCGGCGGCGGCGACGTGCCAAGAATTGCGTTCGCACAATGCGCGAAGAGGGTGGCCCGACAAATGGTGATGGCGGCACGCGGCCCATTCGGCCCTCTGCCGCCGTCGCCGCTATTCATTACCGTCACGTGGCCAAAGCTCGACATTATTATTGTTTGTTATGGCACGCTGCACGTTATTGCCGTCCTAATCCCGTGCACTTGCTCCGACACTTGCCCTGCACTTGCAGCCGTGGGGTGGGGCTGGGTGCGGGGGTGCGGGCGTTGCGCTCGTCCGGAAAAGTTAATACGGCGACGGCGCGACGAGAGCAACAATAACACGTCGCCGAACAATGCGATCGCAATGGCGGGCGGCGGCGGCGCGCGGGGGTTGTTTACCCGGCGACGCGCGACGCGCGCAAATGCAGCGCACGTGTCGGGGCGCAGTTTAATTAAGCCGGCGCGCCGATGTGCAGCTTCAATTGGCAATTCGCGAATAACTCACTTGGCGATGCGGGCGGCCGAAGAATGCAATTATGGCGGCCGGCGGGCGCGTTCGAATTTGTCGGGCGCGCGCATCCGCGCGATAAGGGCGCAATCTGCCGCCGTAAATTGTCGACTTTATAAAACAGATGCGCGCTGACCAGCAGCGACGGCGAACAATTACTTATCGTGCAATTGGCGTGTCATTCGTCGACTTGAAGCAAATTGCCACAAGAAATGGCAATATCTCAATCACAACGCGATCAAGTTGGTGTGAGGGGCGCGTCCGGCCGTCTGCATGCAGTTGTCTGCAATTTGCGTGCGAATCGCGAGCGCGAGTGCGCGATGACAGTAATAAATTGGCGCGAAGGATGCGAATCGAGCAGATCGGCCATGTTCGCGAGCGTTTAACCTGCGAATGGCTGCGCGCGCTAATGAGCGCATGCGCTAATTGGCGCTGATCGGCGGCCGTAATGCGCGCGTCTGATAAGGATAAGGCGCAATTGCGCAGGCGCCGGCGCGCTGCACGTGATAACACGCTGATAAGCGCCCGAGGCCGGCCAGACTCATCGCACGCGGAAGCGACTACTTCAATTCAACGCATCGCGATAACGGAACTGCGCATTTCAGTTTCATCTTCAGCGTGCTTGTCACTCCCGCTTCGATCTACAGTTGACCCTGTCAAACACGGCTCTCTCAATCTTAACAAGAGCCAGATAGAGATTAAAATAGCCAAGAGCCGCAAGAAATATACAGCAGGCATTCGATTTTTGAATAATTCATTCCTAGGTCGTACTGTATCATAAAAATGGTTAATTTATTCAAACATTTATTAATTTACAGCGTTGCTTGGGTCTGACTACTATTTGATCATCTGCCCGTTCACCTGTTAGCAATCGGTTAATACTGTAGTTTCGTGCCCCGCTATACTTGATATTGCATGGAAAATTCATTCCCGTTTGCATTCGTTCGGTACACAATCGCTGCTTGACAACGGACGGAGACGCATGCGCAAAAGACAGACATCGATCGCTATTGCGTTGCCGTTTGTCATGAAAAGTGTTGGTTTTTTCGCTATAACTTTCGAACGATGAGGCTTTTCCAATTGGCTTTCCTTTCATATTATCCCAGGAGTACACGGAACATGCCCCAATATTTAATTTCGATCGAATTATTTGTATGCAGACAGACAGATGATTGTATTGAAAAATAATTTAACATAAATAAATGTGGCAGTAATATCAATTGTCGATAACCTATTTTAAGGGATTGAATGATATGTATTTAGCGGAAAGGTGGCAAACAACCATATGTAGTTGACGATATTACCATGACATTTTCCGGAAATTCTGAGTGCGGTACATAGAAGGGCCATAACGTGATTTTACAATTCTTCGAAACGAGTCACCGGTTCGCGAACCCTAACCTAACATATCTGATATCTCATGAGTCATGACCTCTGAAGCACCTCCACTTTACTAACCTCTTAATGAATCTGTGATTGTGGCTTAATGTCTGCTACTCTATTATCAATTTCTTCGTCAACATTGTTAATATGTGAGCTAATACTGCTAATTGTTCTCTTCCTAGACTTCCTGGACTTTTGAGACAAGGTCACCTGTTATTGACCTGTGTTATCTATATAAAAGAGACTTTTGCAAGATTAAATGTCTTCTTGGGTTTTTACCATGGTATCCACATATAGCTTTCGTTATTCATTCCTCATTCTATGAAAGCTTCAATATTCTGTCATAAATGATAACCTCTTAAATCCGACAAAGAATGCTTTTGGATTTGACAGGGTCAATGGTATTTGCGGAAGGATAATGAGGGTGGAATTGAATCGGTAGTAATTGGATATAATCACATACGTCATTATCAGGCAATTGGACACAAATGGCATTGGAAACGCGAGCATTTCCGCAGTCAAATTTGTGGCGTCTCGCTAATGATGATGTTGCTTAGGGTATGACGGGTATGGAGCGGGTGGCGGCGAATTGGCCGGCGGCGTCGCGCTAATTAAGCAGGCACTCACCCCCGCACGCGGCCGCCGCGCATGGTGGCAATGCGCTCTTTATCGCAGCGACCGCCATTGTAGGCGCGGAATGAATTCAGCGTGACCGCAGGCGCACTTTGTTTATCGATACGCGAGCATCGACACGACCAGAGATCGTTAGCGATGCTGCCTGCTGCCGCCACTGCGGACGCTTTAATCCCTTGGGTCATAATCAATTTTTACGCACCAATTTTCGATGCATGCGATAAAGCATCAAATGCAAATTCGCAGCGTCCTGCTCGGCCATTGAGTGCACTTGCAACAGTTGCAACGCGATTCATTGCCTTATTTACAATGTTTATAAAAATGCACCAGATTCGATCGGCGATTACGCTGTTTTATGCAATTTTTATGCCAGCTCATTCAATCATATATGCCGTCATGAAATTTCATCACAATTTATTCGAAATTTAAGGAAATTGATATTGCCAATTGATTACTTCTACAGTAAAACCCCGATTTAACGAATTCCAAGGGATCCATTGAAAGAAAATCGGTAAATCGGGATTATTCGCTAAATCGAGGTTATGTTATGACAAAACAAGAACTCGTTATTTATGTTTATACCAGCGTCACTTAAACTGTGAGTCGCGACCCCATTTGAGGTTATTTGTCAATTTGATGAAACTACATATTTCTTGGTAACAGAAATCAATATGATCAATTGCTTACTGTTGCTATATTTGCATTCTTGTTAAATTTGACATTATTAATTAAAAATCGATTTCAAAATCGTGGAATTAAATATGTGGTTCTGTTAGGACAGTGGTCGGAATTGGCGGCTTTTTGGGCCTTTGGCTGTGGCTCTTCCACAAAATATTTTGTGCGGACTCATAACATGGCATTCTTAGAAAGCAACAAT